>VOMN01101119.1:3114-43981 GCA_014899125.1 Orchestia grillus
TCCCGATGAGGCAGAGTAACACTGATGATGGCGTCCCGATGAGGCAGAGTAACACTGATGATGGCGTCCCGATGAGGCAGAGTAACACTGACGAAACAGGTCACATGATTCGTAGACCTCGCGAAATCCTCAATGATGAGGTCGATCAGCAAATTTTTTTTTATATATGATTGGGTCCTAAGTTTCTCCATCGGTTATTTCTTTCGCCTGCTCACATGTACTATTTACTAATTCTCAGCAATTATAGGAAATATCTTCACTGCAACGTTTAATCTTCTTATTTCATCCCACTGAAGGTAATTTTGCAATGATGAATTGAATCTTAACAAAACACACGGGATTTTTTAAAAGCACAACACTCCTGAAAAGTTTAAATTGAAATGCCTACTAAACTTTAACGCTCGAAACGAATTTGGAAGCCTTTGCTAGGAAAGCGGATAAAACCTATAGGTCGAAACACTGACGAATTCTTCGCAGCCAAATCTTAATTCTTTTGTTCGGTACAGACCTGCGGCACCTCCCACCCTACACAGGCTCTATTCAGGGAGTCTGCAAATTCATTCATTAACCAACAATGAATTTTTAAGCGAATATTAAACATAGGAATATTAAAAATACCGTTTATTCGCGCAACCGTATCTGTGATAACCTGCTTTCACATCCATATAATTGTAAGGTTTTGAGCTTTTTTGCTTGCTTGATTGTTTGTAACTGTGCACACCTTAGTAATCCGTAACATAAGACAGAAATATGAAACTCATCTTTCAGTAAATAACTAAGGATTTTTCCATCGTACCATCGAAAAGTTCATTGGAACTAAGAGGAATGAATTATTTTCTTTGACTTTGGATATTTGTTAGAAAATTAGAAAAAACCATTAGGGCCCCAAACGGGACGAGTTGACTAGTACAGGGTGACAGAGACAACCAGGAACGTTTGAAATACCAAATAAACATAAAACAAATTCAACAAATAAAATTATTGCCGCGACTGAACCATTGCAAGTTTTCTTTTAAAAGACAGTAATCCAAAACGTCAATGCTTGAAAATTATGTCTTGCAGGTGTTTGTAAATAGCTACCGTTATGCATTTAAAAAGTTCCCGTTTTTCAATGTCACCCTGTATGTACATAAATATTTGAATGAAAAACGAGCCAGGCACAAGCACGATGCGTTAGTGCTCCCTTCATATGCAAGACTCATATGCTGAGCTCATATCTGTGCTCATATCCTGCGTTTATATCCTGCGCTCATATCCTGCGTTTATATCTTACTCTCATATCCTACATCCTTAACAATAACTTCCATTTTGCTCCTGAGATTTAGCTTTTAACATTTAGTAGAAAAGCACTGAAAAAAGTTTCAGTTTTCTTAAATATTTGAATTCAATGCACAGCTGAAACTATATTGAACTGAGTCTGCAAATTATTTAGTTATTAATAGCTATAAATTTACCACGCAATATTTTTAGCATGATTTAACCTCATACCTTTACACTTGAACGCCCTCGAAAATCGCGAAATCTTGCGGCCTTATTCCCAACCCAAGAAATTTGTTCAGTCACGATACCTGCGAGCCAGGAAGCGGATAGCAAATTCAATAAATTATTCCTGCAAGGCAAGGCACCTCCTCGCGCTGCATAACTCACGTGCGAACGCTCGAGAATGACACCTCTCAAGACTGCGGTAGTTGGACTCCGTAATAGCCTATCTTGAAAGTTTGGACTAGTGCTTTACGTTATTTCAGACGACCTATTTGCTGTCTTCGTTAGGTCATACGTTTGGCTGAACACTGTAACTTGTGCTTTGAATTTTGTTGATTGGCTGGAATTTGCATCGTGAGTGTAGCAGGCACCAGAACTCTAAGATTCACACAATGTTGCAGAATCTTCACGCGTTCTTTGATGCAATACAATTAGATATTTATGAAGAAATAATAGAGTGAGCGGTATGAATATGTGAATATGGATTACATGATCCTCAAATATGCAAGAACTTCCACCTATAGAAAATTTTACTTGACGTACAAGTAACACAAAAGAAAATTTCTGGCGCTTGCGAAAAGTATTCCAAATCATCAAAGTCAGCCGACCTACAAACAGGCCCGTTTTCTTAATAACCGCCTTCGATTCCAGTTCAAAAATCCTTTGGAGCAAAGTTTGCAGAGTTTCCAGCACACGCCATTTCGTTTCCAACGCGCGTAAAATTTCGCCACGACGGAAAACCTCAACTTTTTCTGAAGCGGCAATAAGGCTTAGGGACCGCGACTCCTTGAGATTCCCGGAGCTCTACTGGAGGTCTTAAAAAAGTTCCTTAAGAGATCCATATCTCGATCGCAGATCTGCTAATGAAGCTTTTGCTTCGAGTTATCAGAAACTTCGACCGTGAAGTACGAGCATTTCTGAAGCTCTTAAACTTCTTAATTGTTTAGCCTTATTTCTACCAAAAGTTTGTGGGACGTTGTGATTGGTTGTTGAGAAATTTTATAGTGTTTTCCCGGTTTTATGACTGGAGGCTTAATTGGTTTTTGGGATTCCAGGATTGAATTATGCGTGATCCGAGTTTAATAAAATTTCAGAACGTGGAATTTTTACGTTCGTGAGAAATTTCAAAATTGAATCATTTAGAACAACAGATTTTGTAAAATTTTGCAGATTTCCATGCGTTGTTTCTTGAAATTTTAAAATCAATGGAATTAACATCTCTCAGATGTTTTTTCCATTGATACATTTATATTGAAGACAATGATGCAATGATGAGTTTTACGAACATATATATATATATGTATATATTCAAGTGTGTGAGTGTATATATGTATATATACACTCACACTCTTGAATGTATTCATACTTGTGATGAGCTAAAGGACATTTGTATCCACACAACATCTATTCGCAGCGAAACAATCTCTTGCAATAATAAAATTCAAAAACAGTTAACGACACCGATCAAACCCACCACTCAAATTTGCATAGTTCACTCACCGCTTTATACACTAAATTTCATAGTTCACCCACTGCTTTATACACTAAATTGCATAGCTCACCCACCGCTTTATACACTAAATTGCATAACTCACTCACCGCTTTATACATTAAATTGCATAGTTCACCCACCGCTTTATACACTAAATTGCATAGTTCACCCACCGCTTTATACACTAAATTGCATAGTTTACCCACCGCTTTATACACTAAATTGCACAGTTTACCCACCGTTTTATACACATATTGACACAGCTCATGCACTGGTCTATTCACAAATCAAAGTTCACTCCAACAGACCCTCACTCTATCCCTCCACCAACAGCCGTGGGGGCAGGCGTTCATATCGGTTTGCTCGAACCAAGCGCAACCCGTCAGTGTCAGACCTTAATTTACACAACGTGTGCGGGAGAAAAATATTCAGAACTTGTTTTTTTAGTTCCTGCCAACACGACCAAACAAGGTGCAATCGAATGGATCTCTCACTTTCTTTTTAAAACACCAGCCGAATGAAGCCTGTCGACCCAACAGCGAAACGAACTTTTTTTTTGACTTGCTTGCCAATATTTTACACAGGAGCCACTTGAATTTTATGAGTTTCGGCTCCAACAACGCGATTTTTTTTCAACTTGTACGTATCAAAGTATCAGAGTTTGTTTTTGTTGATCGAGTTTTTGCGCTCGTCCCCATTGAGTCTAACATTTGACGAGAAGTCTTGTCGTACTTGGGATATTTACAGATCAGTACTTCAACTGTGTGTAGAATTGCGTGAGTGAGAGGTCGATAAAATGAAATAGAGTTATGCTTTTACTTGTCTTTTTATATTTCTTCAGAACTGTGAACCCTCGAGCAATCTGTCGACGGGTGAACAAATATTCTGCGCATTCGATTAGATTTCATGGAACTCAAAATGAACACCAATTAAAGAAGCTAATGGAAGCGAATGACTTACGACTTTCACGATTTAACAATTAAGGAGTCAACTTCTCCGCCTCCTACACAAAGAACTCTTGGAGGTTTGAGGAGAGCTTTATTAGATATTCGAGCAAAAATTAATCAAACGTCGTCAGCGAGGCATCGGATCTCATTTCCCCCTCATTATTTTGCAGCTTCACCGTCAATTCTTCTTAATTCTCGATAAACAAAGAGAGGTTCCACATCGAAACAGGCTCAGCGATTTTTAACTCTCGATGACTCCAGCTCCTGATCTTCAAACAGTTAATTCTCGTTGAATTCCACAGCGTGGTGAGAATGTGCTTGGCAGGGCTCTTGCTGGTTAGTTTATCCCTGCTGTCTGGGCATTAATTAGAAGTTTCTGCCCAGGTCGACACTAATAAGAACTGTGAGTGACGGCTTGACCAATAAAGCTGTGCCAAGAACTTATCTGCAGTCGACGCAGCTCGGGATCCCAGTTGTAAGTCGCGTGGAGGAGCTGGCTTCTTGTGGGTGCTCCAAAAGCAACAGGAATAACGGCCGCGTTACATTTTCTTCATGCGGGGTAATTATACAGAGGTCAGAGGCAGCTGTGCTGTTGCTGATGCTGCATTCTGATGGTGGGTACAGGGGGCTGTGCTGTTGCTGATGCTGCATTCTGATGGTGGGTACAGGTGGCTGTGATGTTGCTGATGCTGCATTCTGATGGTAGTTACAGGTGGCTGTGCTGTTGCTGATGCTGCATTCTGATGGTGGGTACAGGTGGCTGTGCTGTTACTGATGCTGCATTCTGATGGTTGGCACAGGAAGTTTGTTTGCTGCTGATGGCACGTCCTGATGGAGTCCTAGAGTCCCTGTTATTAATTCATCACTCGTATGTTTGGAGCTCGCTCTTGTGTTCTAGCAGATTTTAGGTTCATTTTTCCGAGCCGAAATTCTCGCGTTCTAATTAAGTTGCTAATGACAGTGTCGGAGGGTGCTGTAGTACTATCGCATTACGCAAGCGCAAATTTATCTGGACTTCTCCCCAACCTCTCTTCAACTATCAAACGAAAACGCCACAAATCGCGATAAAAGTGAAAACCCTTTGGTCTTGCTGCCGGGCCTTCAAAAGCGAACAAATCACCTGGATTCTCAGTAAATTTACTCAAAGAAACAGGCGTCAAAATGCGAGCCCACCAGCGCCGTAAATTTAGCCCGTTTTTTCATGGCGCACTCTTTGTTGTTGCCTCTGCTGCTGCGAGGGAAGACGGCCATTGAGCCCCCACCGATGCCGCGCACGACTCGGATGGAAGTCCCTGTGTTTTTACCGATGCTTTATGTTCCTGGTGCGCGGGAGCTGTCCAGCTCGTAACGTTTTCAAAGGCGTCGCATTTTTTTGCTGGGGCTGCCTGGGCGATGATGGAGACGGATACGCTTTATTGGTGTTGCCGGAGACGGGGATTGGGACGGATGTACTTCGTTGATGCATTGATGAATGGGATGGAGAGTGGTAACTTGGCTTGTGGAGATGAGACTGGGATGCGTGCATGCGCTTTTGCTTAGAATTAGATATGGAACTGAGTGTGCAGCAACAGGAACAAGTCGAACAGGCCATTCTTTGGGTTTCAGACACCAATCACGCACAGGCACCCGAGTGCATGGGAGGTGCGTGGGCAGGACAAGGAACAGGTGGACCCAACACCACTCGGGTTATGAGACCACCATCATTACTCCTATCAACCGCACCTCTACAGACGAAGTAAAAAGTTAGTGTTGTGATAAGCAGTAATAAGTTATTTTCTTCGATCGATTAAGGGACTGTAATATTGCCTGATGTATCTATGCAAACTATACGCTGTTTTCGTGACAAATCTGCCACAAATTCTCGGTGACGATCTAAACAAAGCACATTTTGAACCCATGTTTTCGATGAAAGATGGGCTGTGAGTGGACCCTAGCACTAAACTGCGTCACTCGTACTTCAAAATTCGTGATAACAAACAACACACAAACACTTTTTTGGCCATTCCGCCTGAGCGTCCACATTGTAGACCACTACGGAAACAAAAAGACGAGTGGCCCAGGGATAGTGAATCATTTTATCTTCTTTGTCACAAACGTCAACGAATCACGCCCGGGCTTCGATTATCGTGTCATTCGACTACGCATCAACGATTATCGTACGTATCATTCGACTATCTTATATTTCGATTGTCGTATTATTCGACTATTGTATCATTCGATTATCATATGATCTAATTACCGAAATATTCGATCACCATATCATTCGATTAGCTTATCATTCATTTATCGTATCATTCGATCACCATATCATTTGGTTATCGCATCATTCAGTTACTGAATCATGCGATCACCATATCATTCGATTATCGTGTCATTCAGTTATCGTATCATTGGATCACCATATCATTCGGTCATCTTATCATCCAATTTCCGAATCATACGATCATCGTATCATATCGTATATGGCATCATTTCTTTCTTGGAGCCGCATGCGTGCACGTATTATATCCGTGCTCTGAATTTCGTTGTCCACTTATTTCGTGGTCCAAGTATTTCGTGGTCCACTTATTTCGTGGTCCACTTATTTCGTGGTCCACTTATTTCTCGGTATACTTATTTCGATAAGACGGTGCGGCTTTAATGTGCTCGATTTTCGACCCAAATCTGCACCAATAAAACTCTACACCAATACAACATTGCACCAATATAGCACAACACCAATACAACTCTGCACCAATACAACTCTGCACCAATACAACTCTGCATTCCAGGTCCCGACGCGGCGCCGTCTGGGGCACACCTTCACTCTGAGGACCTCCACTGCGATCATTAGGCCCAAACTTGATGGAGGTGAAAGAGAGTGGTTTATGGTTCTGCATCTCCGTAGTTTAAAGTGTAATTTCATCGTGGAAATGTAAATTTCCTTTACATTAACATCGGCACAAAGTATATCCTAACAGCAAAACTTCCCTCCTGCAATAGAAGATAATGTTAACCCTTTACACGCTACAGTTCATCATTTCAATGCGTGTATAAGATACAATACAGTTCAGATGTCACGCATCCTGGAAGATCCCGAACGCTAGAGTCAAATATGATGCGAGGAACTTTCAGAGGCCTGCCTTTGAAGTTCAAAGTTATCGACAGCTTATTATTTTACGGTGGAATCACTCAACTCAAAAATATGACAACTGAACATTTCGAGAAGACTGATAAAAAAAAAGCAATGCCGTAGAAAAGGGATGGCCGCAAAATTGTAAACAAATATTCATCCGAGTATCAACTCTGCCTCTTTGTTTTTCATCGTATGCGATGGATTTTTAGTGGTTCGAAAATAAAAAGCAGAGTCAAACCATCAGGTAATACCTCAACACTGCAAGCGTAGGATCTCACTGCGTCTCTAACCAAAAGAATTATTGCGTCTCTTTCCAGATTCTCCTATTAAAAAACTCGAGTGAAACGATACGGAAGTCTTTAAACTATGACGAATAAATTTCAGTTTTTTCTCCAGTTCCGTTGACATTTAGATGAAGAAATGCATTTGATCTGTTGCCACTGTTCTCGCAAAGGTGCTGAAACAGCTAAGCAGGAACGAAGTGGCGTTAAAGTGGCCTTTTCACTGAAGAGAAGGCAGCATTTTGACGGCTCAGTGCTTTGATGTTAATAGGAAGCCATCGCAAGCGCTGGAGCTGACGAGACTAAAGCTTGACTGAGAGATTAATTTAGAGCGACGCTCTAAACGAGCTGCAGGGCCGAAAATTTGCCGAGTTTCAGTTAATATCTCGTTGAGATGAGACCGTCAGCCATCCTATTGTTTAAGGGCTATTGAGATATTACTCTTCGAGAAGGATCAATAAAGGGATCCATTAGCAATTACAGAATTGGAAACACAAGAAACAATGAATTGCAATATTGGAAGAATTTCTGGGTCTCTCCAAACATCTCTTTGAAGGGATCACCACGCTTTAATAATAAGGGGAAAATCGGTTCAAATATTCAAAATCTCAGGAATAAGACTCGACGAATAATTCAGATGGGCGCCAGGCAGTCGGTCACTCAGCCGACCCCAAAGTCACTGCAAATCATTTCAGGAGAGGAAGGGCAGCGCTTCATGATATATTTGAGTGGCCCGTCGTCAAGCACAAAAAACCGTGGCTTCGATTTATGCCATACGAAAGGAGTTTGGAAAACGCACCATCGCATCGCAAAGGCGACGGGGTCCCTGCAAATCTCCCTTGAAGGAGAGTAGGGCAGCAGCCGGCCACCGTTTGTTAGAAAGCTGGGAGCTGCGGAAGCGTCTAATTAGAGGAGCCATAGGGCTGCTGCTGTCCACAGAGGAACCTTTTTGCACCGGCCTGGGAAAAAGCGAACCAACAAGAGGAAGACGCTATTTCTAAAGCACTTCGCGAGCAACGGCTTCCCGACGAGCAATAAACTTGTCAGAAAAATTAATGGTGCTCATTTTTTGACCGACTTTCCTGCCGTGTTATGAAGTGACGGGACACCTCAGCTCCAGTACGGTTAAGGGAAACGTTAAGTGACGGGACACCCCAGCTCCAGTACGGTTAAGGGAAACGTTACGTGACGGGACACCCCAGCTCCAGTACGGTTAACTTAAGGGAAACGTTAAGTGACGGGACACCCCAGCTCCAGTACGGCTAAGGGAAACGTTAAGTGACGGGACACCCCAGCTCGAGAACCAAAGTTTCCTAGATCAAGTGTAATTTTTTAAACGTAAGAATTTCATTCCGGGTGAATTGGTAGCATGCTAAGTTATGTATGCACTATGAAATGGTATTAGAGAAACAATGAGAGGAATAGCTCTTGAATTTTAGCCAAAAATCCTCTGTTTACCTTTTTTCGAAACCTTTAACTGATTCTGGTTTTAAACGTGAATTTCTAAACGTACATCTCTAAAGGCCGAAGTTGCTGATTTTGCTGGTGGATTTATCAAACAGCTTCAATTCTAGAAAATGAAATATTTCACATAAAAACTAAGGTACAGTATTATGGCATGACCAACTAAAACCAAGTTCAACTTCACACGATACGCTAACTAACGTGACGAGGCAAATATGATACTTCAATTCTTAAAATTGTAACTACGCTGAACATTTCAGCGGACACAAATATGTAAATATTATGTTTTGTGGCAACTCAGCAGCGTGTCAGGGTCTCACCAAGTACACTTGCACGCGCTCAGTCACAGAAAACTCAAACAATTGCAGACAAAATACCATGCAATTTTCATTCCCTTGGTCCAGTCGCTTAGTGCCCCACATTTCGAACTTATACCTTGCAAAGATGGCTCCAGTCTGCAGTCCAATGATTAGTTCTGGACTAAGCCCTATTTTGAACTAAGTAGAATTAAGTGCCCCACTTAGAGTCCCACTGTGTTAAATACTGTCTTAAGCAGTGTGTTAAACTGTGTGTTCACCACTGTATTAAATACTGTGACGTAAGTTGGACACTGTAAAGTAAGAAGAACGCTGACGACGTAAGTGGGACACTATAATATAAGTGGGACACTTTAATGTAAGTGGGAGGCGCGCAACGCTTAATTCGAGACGCACCCGCGTGCTTTGGGCGCACAGCTGTGTGTTTTAAAATTTACCGATTTGGTGATGGCAATTTGTATTTATATCTAACTAGATAGACTGTATAACCCGCAAAATTCATAAAGATCAAAATTTATTTGCTTAAATGCCTAAAAATTTATATCTTTAGTAAATATTCGCCTTTTTAATAATACACTCTGCAGGATGTAAATAGTAAATAGGGACTATTTAAAAAAAATGTTTTTTTACATTTTCCGGGTAGTATCTGTGACCACTGAATCTGTTGGACTTACCTCGAAGTCAATCCTGCCACAGAAGACGTCCAGATATCCTCTCGAGGGCCATTAGGAAGGAAAAGTGATCATTGTTATAAAGCCGTTTAGAAGGAGATGGGGGAGTTGCTCACTTCATTGTGCATGAGAAGAAATTTATTGTTGTTGTTGTTGAGGTTGAAAATCACAGAAGCTCTAAAAAAAGTACTTCGGAACTTTGGACCCATCAGAAGTTCTTCCTGTTATAGGGAGTGTAACTCTGGCCTCCATGTTAGTGTTCGCTAGAGTTGTGAGCGTGGGGAAAATCATGCCTCCTCCGTTTATCGAAGGGCGACTCAAAATTAACGCTACTGAAGATGCAGAAATCCTGGCGGCAACCGTGTTTCTTTGGATTTCCAAATTCAAAGTAAGTTTTGTTTGTTCAAAACTCAGCGCCCGCTCTTACGTGGAGCCAAGAATTTACAGAACCTCCGCAACAAAAATTGTTTACGTTTGTCCCCAACGATATACTTGGTTGTCAATTTCACCAGATTTGAATCCTTGCGATTATTGGCTGTAGGGCGAAGTTGATAAGGTGTTTAATTAATAACCAGCCTCACAACCCTGTTCAATCCCTGAAGTAGGCCATCAAGCGAGGATTTCGATCACTAAAGCGGGACCGTGCAGTGAACGTCTGTGTCGATTTTTCGGGAAGTACATCCAGTACGTCATTGATGATGAAGGTTCACATATACAGCGAACTAATAGTAAATTTATGTATGTACTCGTAAATTTCACTCAGAATATTTTTTGAGTCACGTTTTACTCCCCCACGTACATAAGTTTTAATTTGTTATTCTGTTGTTACCCATTTACCGATGTCACCATGTGGGTTCTTTATTGCCCTATTAAAATGGTGTGTCATTCGGATATTTTTTGCAGGTATCTCTTATTCTACTCGCGCTCTCATGTCAGCACACGCCTCAGTGACCCCGCGGCTTTAAAATTGTCATGTAAGCGAAAAAATCGCGAATAGCATTTCAATCAGTACTCAAAGACTCTCTTCGGAAGGGTAATAGAAGTTGGTGAAGAATTCTTAATAGATCGTAAAGGTGATAGAATCAGTTGAGTCAGCTTTAACGGTAGCCATCGAAGTTTATGGGACATTAAAAAAATAGTGAATACTTTTAAAAATGGCAGTGAATGACAGATAAAAATCAGCTTCCCTTAGTTTATTGCCTTTGGCCAATGGAAGCAACGAGGCATTAAAAAAGTTGTGAACAACGCTAAACTATGTTGACCAAACTTTGATAAAACCACTTCTTCCAGGGTCAATTACCCTCCATAGACGTAC
The DNA here is from genome assembly GCA_014899125.1 of Orchestia grillus. Lineage (NCBI taxonomy): Eukaryota > Metazoa > Arthropoda > Malacostraca > Amphipoda > Talitridae > Orchestia > Orchestia grillus. The sequence continues at coordinate 14,199 of VOMN01101119.1, forward strand.
TTAAGGGACTGTGTTAGTTCATTACGGCGTTAGTTGATTGAATTTCGGAGCTGAAAGAACTTTTATTGCCTCTCTGGAGGCCTGTCGGGTCGTTTACAGCCAAGTCTGCACTGCATTAGAAACTCTTCTATATTTTTGCCTTCAGAAGTCGCTCTAGCTCGTCCAATCACGTTCCTAAATTTCTCTTCTAATTCTTTATTTCTTTTCCGTTTATTCCACGTTTCATAATTCAAGTTCCAAAACTGATGGCATCTTTAATTTTTTATCGTCTTTGACGTTCCTTGCGAATGTTTAGTATTCATGTTTCTACATATATCGTATGCGAATTTTTACTTTAAATTCTGGACCCGAATTTGCATTCGAAATTCCGTTCTTTCTTTTAGGTTCATCTACGAAAGTATGCACGCATATTAATACTAATTTGTTATTTTAAACTCAATTTAAATTTGGTGCCGGTGTAACAGAATTCAAGAGCGCTTCTCTTACAGACAACTACGTTTGAGCTTTACGGCTTTACGAATAAATTTCCTTTTAATTTACTCCTATTTTTCCCTTTTGGGCTTCCCTCTCAGGTGCTCTTGCATAATTAACTTTCCCTAAATTGAAAATTCTACGGAAACATCGCTCGATATTCAATCGTAATCAATTTCATGTTCTGAGAAAAATGTCCAGCGTTTTGAACCATAATTGAAGAATTATCATTGTACGATACGAGCGAAATGAAACAAACATGTGTTTTACTATTCTAATTCCGTCTGAGGGTGTCACCTTGATGCAGTTTATTGATGAAAAAAAATGTGTCAACCAATGGAGTGATATTAATTGTCCCACATATTTTCACATTTCAGTCCTCCAAATATGTGTAAATCTTCTTTAAATGCCCAAAAAGCTCTCTTAAAAATTGGAGCAATATTATACATTTGATATTATGTTTTCAAATTGCTGCTATGATGATAACCCAAGATAACGATTTGAACTTGACAATTTACGTATCTCGAGTCTCCTTTCGCATGTGAGTGTAAAGGGTTTTCGACGTAGTAAAAACATATATGCAGTGGTGAACCTTGGATTTTGCTGCTAAATTAGAGCAATTTCTCAAGAACATCAGTAATAACAGAATAAAGCTTAAAACATTGACTGCGATATGACCCACCGGTCGGTCATTTTGCTGGTATGAAAATAGTATCATCGGAACCAATGTGTTAAGCATCCAGCCGGTATGTGCGGAGTTTCCTTGGCATTTTCATCCTAGGTTTGAAGTGGTGTCACGGGGTCTCAGCTTCCCACTGACGGAGAGGCATTAACCTTATTTTGCTCGTAATTACGTGAGAGCATCGACCTGCACGGGGCACTGCAATCCTTTCATTCGTGGAGAAACTTATCTTCTTGCGGATGATCCATTTTGAACTCAATTTCACTTCGACAAATAAGTTTCTTTCGAAATTTTACTTAACAAAAAAGTACCGAATCGTCTTACAAGTTCAATACCTTCATCAGGGAGTGTTCTTTTCATCAGCCTGAGAATTATGTAGAATAAATTCTCTGCTTCATATTTCCTTGGAAGCGTTCCTAAAGAGCGAATTATAGCGGTACAAGATTTCGGTTGAATTTCCATTCCCTTATTCCCAAATTTGCTTTACTAACTGGGAATTCTATAATCTTGATATTCCTCGAATTTCGGCAGATTTTTCAAGTGTGTGTCTCTGCCAGCAGGTGTAAGTGCACAGTAGTTTGTGAGACAGTTTGGTTGAAAATTATTACCTTTAACCCTTACTTAAAAGAGCAACTAAAGTCAAACTACTGCATTTTTTTTAAATGACCTGCTAAAAATTCAAGCTTCTTTTTGAGTATTGCGAAGAAAATCAGACCACAAAATAGTTTATAGCAATTCGTTTCTGAAAAATGCTTATCTAAATACTCATTTCATCGCAAACTAATACTCCTGCTCCTTGCACACGGCCTCTGTACACGAGACATGATGCTGTCATTCTTCAACCGTATTTCTTTACTCGATCTTTTCCACTACTTATCATTCGTGACTCTTCCTTACTTTAACTTGGGCGTCTAGATGTCACATTAAGTTGCAACGGAACTTGTATGTACGAGATACACTGAGAAAATTATTAGGATTTCCATGCCGTTGGCATAATAGAAGACGGAATATAAAGTTTGAGCATCAGTTTGAATGAAATTTCCAAGTCTTGCATAGAAGTACGAGAGAATGTCCGGTTTGAATCTCAATCAAGCGAAAAGATTTCCGAAACTCTCTGAACTACAGCGTGACAGAACTAACTTTTGGGGCCTCGGTGGGAGAGCCATGCTAACATTGCTGAAACTCACATAAAATTAAATCGGAATTTACGTTTTTGAAGCTCGTTCAAAGAATCATTACATCTCTCCACGACCGCGAGGGGCTTGCAGAAGTTTATAATTATTGAGTCTTTTGAGTGTAAGTTGTGGAATTTGACCATTACATTAGGCAAGCAATCCCAGCAACACCACAAGTCTGGAACGATCTGTGAAGTCGAGCCGTTCTGACTAAAGTTATTGGCCGCGATTCGGTAGCTTACGTTCAAGATGTGACCAAATTGAACAATAAAATTATTATTTATTCTTCAAAATGGGCCCCTCGGATGTTCCCATGTACTGACAGTTCTTGGCGCAATTGCGGTCTTATTTGTTGATAAACGCAAGTTAGCGTTACCTAATGTTGCACTAAGATGAGGTTAAAGCGACTAGTCATGTGAGAGTTCATTTCATAGAGCTGTAACATTCGCAGAATGTTTTTCGTGAGTTCTTGCTCATAACTAGCTGTGATAATGTAGTTGAAGAAGCTTCCTCTCAAATATTTGCTATTCACTAAGTTCGTTTGTGTACAAATGATTCTTCTGATAGCGAATTAAAACTCACGATAGTAAACATGAAACTCTACATGTTTATTATCTCTCTTCTGCGGCGATAAGTCTCTCGAATATTTCATATGAATTAAGAAGTTTGTAGAAGTTTTATACTTCATTGGAGTTATTTTTCAATACATATTATACTTCAACATATAAGTCTGTTGAAACAATCATAAGATAATCATTGGGTATCATTGTTTTGATGCCCAAAATAGAGTACGTCTATTTGAAGTCTCAAAAATTTTAGATAGTAAACTTTGGGCTTTCATTCGCACGGGCGTCATTGTAAGATTGCAATTGGATGCACGTGAATGCGGCACGTGAATGCTGGATGCACGTGAATGCGGCACGTGAATGCTAGATGCACGTGAATGCGATCGTTGGTGAGCTTTCATGACGAATGGCTGAGCTAGAAAACCATTCTCAAAAATATTCTAAGAAGTTAGTAATGCAGATACACGGATTTCTAAGGTTTCTATGGATATGATTAAGCAATTTATTAGCTTCTAAAAATTTAAAACCATTATTTGTACACCCTTTACGTTATTCTTCATGCGAAAATTCCCTCACGAAGCGCAAACTCCCGCTGCGTTACGGTGAAGGTTGATAAGATAGGTCGCAACGAATAATTCCTGAGGTCCAGATCCGTTTGTAACGTAGACGATTTAGGGAGACGTTAAATCCTTTATCAAAGCTCGAGTTATCTCCCTAATTCATCTCATGGGAAAACCAGCCTAGAAGCCTAATCATCGCGTTCTAAGTAACTCACAGGCCTAAACACCCCTTCGATCCTAAAATACCTATATTATTGGAAGTTTACATGAAGGATTCCTCCAGCTCCATCAACAAAATAAGATCATATTTGCCAGAGCCGACAGTTCCATCTCGAGCCGTAACTGAGCGAGACTTTTGTAGACCTCGGACGCCCTTAAGCCTCTCAAGGGTGTCATGGGGACCCGCTCCATCTTGTGGGGGTGTCTCTCTCACCCAAGTTGAGACCAGTCACCAATTTCCCTGATGCCACCTATGTTATAAATCTATGTTCCTCTTACGATGTCCACGCAGATCTAGTTCATGTCAGTACATTCATCAACGCTTAAGACGTGATGAATGAGAGAGTGTTCGAAATTTTTCCCCACAATTACATATAATTGAATGTAAATCAGTAAATTCATCCCGTTTTTGGAACATATAAATATCAATGATCAAAATTCTTCCTAACAATTAAACAAGATGGAGCGTACTTGACTACGATGCTGCAAAAGAATTTGGCGTCAAAAAAAAAACTAATTTAGCACAACTCCTGCGATTTTTTTTTCATTACACGTTACGCTTTGCCTGGACCGTGAATGATCACCTCAAAGCATTTCATTCATCCAAAGCATTTCAGTGCTTTATTGATGCTTTAATGATCAATAAATTATGTAAAGTATGTGAAAGTAGGCCAAGGGTTTAAAATAGAACTTTTTTCTCTCGATGCAACGGTATCCATGAATCAAAATAAGCTCAACAAACTAGACTGGAATCAAGTAGTTCGTTCATTTTGTAGAGAATTCGATTGTATTTGCTTATCAATCAAATCATAAATAAGTACATCAGACAGTATCACGCAAGTGAAAGCAATATTCGTAATGAAACTAATTATTCCCATAATGATCACCAAAATCACAATGCAATATGTGTAAAAATTCGTAGTAAAAAATGCTACAACATTAACAAGATTCAAGTCCTCTTTTTTCAATATATCCAACTACATTGCATTCGTTGTTGCATATGAAAAAACAATGACAGCAGTATCTATACTCGTTCACACATTCAAAATAGAGTTTAAAACCTTCTCTTCCTCTTACAACTGAAATTTTCTTGCAAAATAAATGAATTGGAATGGGAACAAAATATTCAAAGTCATTTAAAAAAAAAATTGAAACAGGATGCATTGATTTGAAATTTCGAAATGGGTAGTTTTGACCCATTTGTTCATTTAGTGAGTGTTATAATCGACCCTTTCTACACGCGGAAAACTTACATCGCTGTACAAAAGTTAGACCGAGTGCTCCTGTTAGTTTTCCCAACGCATCGAGAGGCTTGCCAGGTCTGCATGACGGCCGCTCCGCAGACCGCACGAGTCTCTCGACTTTACTCGAGCGGGGCCTGGAACTGTGCAGACGACACATGAATGTGCTGCGCTCTCTAATGTGTTTCTGCTACTTAATGTGTTTCTGCTACTTAAAGTGGTTCTGGGTGTGTTTCTGTGTTTCAATGCGTTTTTGTAAGTGTGCTGTTCTCCTAATGCGTTTCAAGCGTCGTAACCTTACTTCAAAGGGCCGTGGAGACTGTGGAAAATTCCTGAGTTCATCTCATGGAAAACCAGCCTAGAAGCCTAATCATCGAGAAGCCTAGAAGCCTAATCATTAATTTATGTGTTGTGGTGTTCGACGTGTTTCTTGAAGGCAATTTGAAATAGATCTCCTTATATTTAATCTTGAGTATTTTTACCTCAAGTTAAACGAATTCCTCATGATATTTCAATAGATTTCTAAAATATCATCAGTGCTCACCAATAGGAAACCGTATGTGCTTCGCATGAAAATAATTCGGGATAAAATATACAAACTTAATGATGCGCGACAACGGCCAATCTTTCGTTGAACTTGAAACTCCAGTTTTGTTTTGCTCACTTTCTAATCGCTGCTAGCGTACGTTGAAATGCAGCACAGATTTTACGTTCATGAAACAGTCGAGGGAGGAATCGCCACACAGGTGCAATTTTCCAGGTGCAATTTCCAAGTAATATCTTGGCTGGGCTAGCCGTTATTGAAATTCGTTGCTGGAAATTTCTATTAGAACAGAGAGAAATACCAAATAACAAGAAAGTTGATATTGAATTATTATTTGGGTAACTTTTAAGTTAAGAAAAATTCTGCGATGAATATGTTCCCTGAATTATTATTGAGCACCAATAATTTACCCCCATCAATGAAACACAGATGACAGGCTCACTTGTTCGCTGTCCACTCGATTCATGAGATTAAATCTACCTCATTCTTTGTGGACTCCTCGTTATACAAAAGACTATGAAATTACTCGTGATTTTCTACCCTCCACTAATGGAAAACGGAACGGTGCACTGTCACAATGTGCCACGTGTCACTCTTCGCTCCGGCTTGCCATATTTTTTGTGTGTCCTTCATTTTAGTTATGAACAAATGTATGTCGAAGATATTCACTGAACTTAGCTGTTAACAAATGCATGCCAAAATTATTTAACTGAATTTAGTCGCGAACAAATGCATGACGAAGACGGTTGAGACGTGGATGTGGCATATTTTTACAGGGGAACATGAGCCAAGAATTTGCTCTAATATATGCTTTTCTATCACGCATTCCTAATTCAAAAAACACAATTTTCGTTCCTCAGCCTTCTGCTCTAGCGTATATTTCATTCTTTATCAATGTTACTTAAACCATATCATGGCAAAATAAAGTGATACTTAGCTTTCAGAAGTCAATGTGTTGTCATCTGGACATTTTCTAAAGGATTTTGGATGTGCAACGATATTCTAATGTGAACTAACATTTTAACTCGGTAGCGAGCAATTTAAGTATGAAGTTTAACTGTTCAAACTTAATTCAAAACTAACATGTCAATTCATAGGAAGTTGAATCAAGAAGTAAATTAATCAGCACGAAGACCTTGTTCGGCCATTTTTGCTGAAATTAATTTTCTTTCCTAGATTGAATTGAACTTAGAACCATCTGCAGAGTGGCTCTACAGATAAAAATCTCTTCATTATTTTCGGTTTAATTTAATTTCGAATCATGTAAGCACCGGACGCTCAAGTTTACGATAAATGTATTTACTTACCCTTGGCTTCTCTGGAATCTACGGACAACACTCCCCTAACACGGCACCCGTAATTGGTTTCTTCAGCCATTGTGTCTCGAGGGCCATTTAGAAGTGCTATTTGTTCCTCGGCAGACTATCGCAGAAAGACAGCCAACCTCTCCGTTCTATTGAGAGCCTAACACGGGAGATTTTTCAACCCTAGAATGTTCGTCTCGGAGGTAACTCTAAAATCAAGGTAAGCCACATCGAGGATGGCATTTTTCATTGATTGCTGTAACATGCAACACCAGACTCTAGTTAGACTTTAGAATGGCATGGAGAGGCAACCATTAATATAAATTGAATTAGAGAAGAAACAATACTGCAGTCTATTCTGTTCATTCTAGTGAATACATAGCCCTAATGTATATGTTTCTAAATTTTATCAATTATAAATTAGTACAGGTATTCATTTTATGTATTTTAAGCACCTCCGCAATCCCATCAAGCCTCATGTATCAAATTAATATTTCCAAGTGCGTAACCGACCGAAAAAGTTACGTATTCGTCTCATTTGAAATATAAAGAACAAAACATGACATACAGAAATTGTTAGCCATCCTGGTCTATTCTAGCAGGTTTATTATTTGAACTTTATGGAAAATTAACAAGCCATCAACGAAAGACCGAAAAAATCAAGACGCCGTTTTAAGAAATAGAGTCAAATCAGGTGGGAACACCAATGGGGAGAGTATTTGGGGCAAAGGTGCCCTGGAGAGCGCCAGGCGCCTGCGATAGCCCAATATCGGCCACCAGGGCACCAAAGGGGAAACCAACTTTAGTTTATTTGTAAAGTTGCAGCTTTCAAAGGGGCTAGGCTTCTTTGATAATAGTTTTATGGAGCTTCTGAGCTTATCAAAAAATTAAACCCTTTCTATTCGTGCCGTAGCAGGCAACTACACTAAGAGAAACTTGCAGAGTTTTGTTTTTTATACCTGTTTTGATAGCTTATCTTTGTAAAAAGAATGGTTTCACTCAGTGAGCTTCCTTTGTTGACTCTGCATACATTGGCTCGCTAAAATAAAATAAAACTATTTGCATTTTGAGAGATAAGCGCATACATGCCGAACAATATACTAGGCGAGTGAATTAAAGTAGCCAAAATTATTGTTCGAAATGGCATACGGTCTTCGACTTGGCAAGTTTCAAGCGTCAAGAACTCCGATTTAAATTTTTTTACCAGAACCAGATATAACGTTCAATTAATGTACAATTAACGTACAATTGACGTACAATAACGAAAAGTTTCTTTGTTCGCATCTTTTTAGATCGCGCCCGCCAGGAGGAGCTGGGCTGACGATGCCAATAATAGAATGCCGCGTGGTAAAATATTTAAACGCATAAACCATCTAAAAATAAATAGCAAACCGGGCTCAAATATTCGCAGGAGACCGAAAACTTCACCTGTTAAGATAATTTAGCCTCGAAAACTCTGAATAGATAGCACCGCTTGTAAGCTTCATTTTGCTTGAATATCTTAGTTATACTTAGATCTTAGTTCCCGAATGCATTGCTTGCGCCGTCCCAAGTAAGTGGAGGGCTAACTTTTTCGAAACAAAATGTCGATTCATTTATAACGTAATTCATTAATTACGAGCAGACCTTTCGGACGGTTCAGTGATCAGGAACTTGAGGTGAGAGTCTCATTACTCGCGTCAATTTAGAGTTTGTGTTTTTTCCTGTTAGATGCGGGAAAAGTAAAACGTAGAAGGAGTAGAAGAGGTAGAGCAGTAGAGAAGTTGAGAAACAGAGAACTAGAAAAGTAAAAAAAAAACATGGGAAGTATAAAAATTAGAAGAAATAGTATAAGAAGAAGTAAAGAAATACAGAAGTGGAGAAGTTGAGAAGTAGCAGAAGCATCAGAAGAAGAGCATTCGTTGAAAACTAGTAAATGAGAACTAGCGTTCAGTTAATTTTTTTCAAGGAAATTCAAATATCACGTATAATATAAAATTTCACATCCTCCCTGCTCTAACAGCTCTGGTGATCTATAAAACATTATAAAATATAAACACATTTAAAATGTGTAACAGAAACCTGAGCATCCCCTTCGTTTTTACAGCTATGTTGACATGAAAGGCAGTGCTAATTTCTAGCTTTCTCAGTCCATATGATCACAATTTTTCCTCATGAACAAAATATTGCACGCGAGCGGATGAATCCCAATCTAACGAAGCACTAAAAAAATATCAATTTAAGATATTTTACAAGCAGCTTGGCTCCTAAAACTGACGAGTCCAAGTTTGAGTTTTCATTTCCACCAGCGTTACTTCTAATCTTTTTCACACAGGGAATGCTTGCCCCCCTCCCCGTCTCTGTGCTCTCACGTATCATCCAGTAATCAACAGTCCCTACGAGCCTAGAGAGTGAGTTAATTATTATTTGAAGCCCGTTAATTAAGAACTGTTTGCTATTTTTGAGCAGCATTGCACTCGCATTCCTCCCGTCATGCTATTATGCACATAACATTTTGTTTGCCTTCGAGTGCCTAAAGCGATGTCGATTTATACGAAATGTTTTCATAACCACCGGTGAGAATTAATGTATTACTAAATCAACGATCACATGAAAGAAAAATTCACGATGCTTGATGGTATATCTTTTATTTATTCACTTTTTAAGAGTAACTTTTTTTGGTGCATCAGAAACTTAATTTTCAGGTGATCCCTGTGGTATGTATTTGTTCGTCTTAGAACGTGACTAATTTATCACATAGAGCGTATTCGGTTTCCGCGTATGATTTGAAGAAAAATCGACCATTTCCTGATGGAAGTAAGACCTGTTAAGAAATTGATGCTGTAAATTAGTCCAGCTGCCTGCAGTCACCACCTTCTGTTCAAATGTGGTAGTTTTTGATCCTCCATCACTTACCGGATGCAAAAATCAACATACAAAAATATATGCAAATTCGTCAAAGGAACGTATCGCTCCTTGATGACCACACACCGACCCACTTTGGTCACAAACACAAATCCGCTTTGTTAGCTGAATCTTAGCTTTTGGGCGGAGTCCGTCCTGGTTCTAAATAACCTATTACTATTCGTCTCACGGAACGTTCACCCTAGATTCGTAGACGCCAGAACAGGGTCCGCTTGGCCGGAGAATCCAGCAGCTCCCTCGCTCAGCGGCTGCGACATCGCAATCTTTTGATGGACGGTTATGCGTTCGCTGCGAAAGAATGACTATAAAAGTGCACATTTGTGCAAAATGGAGCTTCCTTACTGGGACACAAGCTCTGAGCAATCGGTCGTGGCTATGTTTTTGTCCCAAGGATTGATGACTACTTCGTGTCAAAAATCGGATGAGGCAGTGTCCTCGCTGGAGCTTATTATTCTCTCTCAGTCGCTGTGGGAAATTCTTTCATCGGAGTAGTTTTTGAGAGAGTGATCTTTGAACTGTCCCAAGACTGCAGTAGTTTTTTTGAGGTCAAATAGCACATGTTGGCAAGGCTGATGAAATATATAATTAATGGCAACGAGCAGACCGATATCTATTCAAAAATCAATGTCAACCCTATTCAATATTTTGGAATGTGTAGAACCCGTTCACAAAGAAAGAGAGATTTGTTTCTGAAGTGCGAAAAATAAATTTAACTTCCCCTGCAGATCAGAAATGAACAAACTTCTTTGAAGATTTTTCAAAAGGCATCAAATCGCTTAGGCACAAACTTTCTTTTCCCCTCACGTCACGAACATCACGAATAAATTTCACCGTCAGAACACCTAAAACATTCTTCTTTTATCGTCTACATCAGCAGCAGCTGACTTCATTGGAGATTTCCGTACAGAGAAACTGAGATCCAGCCTCTATTTCACTCGCGCAAAATAAAATTATCTCGCAGAAAGTTTCTTTTCCACGACGGTCGAAGGGACCCTGACCGTTGACGGCCATACTCACACACCGCTCCGCTCTTCAATGAATTGCTCGGTGGTGGGCGACGCAATAATTACGACACGTTATAACAGCTGGAAACATCGATAGTGTGAAAAATGCCATCGTGTTACTCAGAAGTTCTAAATTTGCAAAGATTAAAATGTGAATTAATTTATTCATCTAGACATATGGATGTACTCCCGAGTTCAAAACCAACGAATTTCGAATGCGTGTAATTGCCAATTTACGATCCTCAAAAGGTTAAACTTTCCCAATGTGTTAAAAAGTTCATTCGAATAAGGTATAGTGGAATTGCTTACTTTTTACGCTCGATTAACATTCAAAAGCGCGCAGTTAGCAGCAAGAAACTCGTCTTGCTGCAACTGTGGAAAATGAATTGTCGGAACATAATCTAGAGCTCAGAGATGAATTCGACTGGCTGGAACCTCACAGAGACTCTATCAGCTTACAGTATTGTCGTTCATGCATTTATGTGAGTTTTTGTGCGTCTCCTAATTTTGAAGATTTGCATAATTAGAGAAAGTTTCGTTCATAAATGAATAGCGGATTTCCAGTTTCTTCCTGCAACTTTTTCGATCGGTTCTGCGGCAACGTCAAGATGCTGTGCTCTCCATTATAAAAAGAGATAAGTCACCCAAACCAGCGCGCTCTGACGTGCCTTAATGAAGCATTTAAATTTTCAGCACCGCTTAAAGTGCTGTCGTTTGTGCCATTAAAACGCTCATAAACCTATCAACTTAGTACACGATTGATAGGCCATTACACTCGTAGTTCAATTACTGTGAATTATTGATAAATGGGCGAGAGAGATGGGTAGCTCATATTCTTTTACTGCATTACATTGACAAAGGTGTTAAGCCTAATGATAATTCATCTCGCCAAGCGATCTGGTTAGTGACTGCCACTGATATGGCGTACGTAAAATGTTCCTGCGAAATATGAATAAAATGAAACCATTGAACGAAAGTTTGGAAATCTTGTTGCAGTATTGTAAAGAGCAGCGTAGGAGCTTCATGACGATAGAATATAATTGCTAACTTAAAAAACAATTTCCTTTGTATACTCATAATATTCAAATTTTTCACATCGATCAGAAAATGAACTATGACACACGTGACATTTTTTAGAAAAGTTTTGTCATTGTTTTGTCTACTTCGTACCAGTAAGGTGACTGTTTTTACAGATATTTAATCTATTCACGGGCATTTCTTCGATGCTGTAATCTAAATACTAAATTATTACTTATTTCATTGATGATCATAGAAGCTGTGATGACTTCGACAATGCTTCTTTGATAATGTTGATTCGTAGATCTGTAACGACTGACAATGCTAGCTGTGCAACAAATAACCAGAAAATCATTTTTAAGTAACAAGTGACGCATTCGCGTAGCTTGACTTTTTTTTTAAATCTGGAAGTTGGGGAAAAACTCACAAAAACTGGAGTTAGTAGCTCCAGAAATAGTAATTCAGTAATGTGAAATTTTCCCGAGAAAGTCTTTTAAGAATTTCCAGAGTAAAAAAACCGCATCCGTGATCCGGATTGCTATGAGATCAAAACAGTTTTGTTTGTGAATTTATATAGCCCCAAAAAAATGAAATAACCTTATTGCCATTTCCGCTAATGTCCATGTAACATAGAACTAATTGTTGTGTTTAAAAAACTCTGTAATTCTGAAAATCTTAAACATCGATGAAACTCATTAGCAATGCTAATGAACCTTTTACTGAAACGAAAAATTTAAAAAATTTATTCCTTCGCGATAATTTCTGCTATAAGGTAGAGCAATATTGCCTTTAAGTCGATACATGGTTTTACTGCGCCAGCCCGATAATGGAAAAAATTGGTCTCCTCTCTCAATTTGTCTACTTTTTTGGGAACAGCTTGTGCGTAAACGCTACAGGCAGGACGGAAAAGAATATTCGAAGTTTTGCATCATGATACTCAGGTGAAATTTCAATTGTACGTGTACTCTGATATAGAAAAAATATTACAATAAGACATCGAGCTATCGTAGCATCGCATCAGTATGATTAAATATTTCATTAAAAGAAAACGGTACCGTTGAAACTACACTCGATTGACACACTGTTTTTAAGGCTATTTTACGACGAAGCACAGGCTTCTTAAGGCAATATTTTTCATTCAGGATGAGGCATGGACTTTATCTCATTGACAAAAGTGGTCCCTGACAAGAACATTAGCCTGAAAACCTCTCTCTAGTTGCGCGCCGTAATTTGCGGGATGGCAGACTGAGTTACCCTTGACATTTCAAGGGATTTTAGTAGCAAAAAATTCTTCATTCAGTCGTATTCGACCAGATACAGCAATTCTTGCTATATTAACAGGGGTATACAATGGCCTGGGATACCTCAGTTCCCCTAAAAATAATTGCTTTGTATTCAGGGGGGGATAGAAACGATGCAGACTGAAAAACTGAAAGGAAGTTTTAACAAGGATCATTTTGTGTACTAAATTACACTGTTTAGCATTACGCTATTGAGTATGCATACCAAAACATGTCAACCACACAGTCCCGTGAGGTGCATTGAATCACAATAGACTTGAGTGGTTTTAAATTTCAGATCAGGAAATAACAAACTTCCCTACGTATTCTTCAAATGACAGCATATCAGGAAGTTTTTGAAAGAAAAACTTCCTTGGACCTTTAAATCACGAATTTTTTTAGATTAAAAAACTAATGTTCAGAGGAACAAACATTGTTTGGAGAACTCTATCAAGAAGTGCTACCGCATATTTTTCCTAAGAACAAAGTCAGAACTAGTATTTATAAATTGAAAAAGTTAGGGGATACTCCATAAATTTTGTTGAAAAGATGTTCCTCACTCACAAGAGTTTGGGACTCAGGAAATGCAGCGATGAGAATCAAAGTAATTCTCACTACAAAAGTTCAAGTTGATGTATCATAATGAATATTGAACCCAAAATTTCGAGCTTTCTCCTCCTGCTGTTGATTTGAAAATCGATTACAGTTGCAGGACTTATGTGGAAAAACTTGCGCATATTCATATGTATATGTCCTTCTTTTAATTAAAATTCACTGTTTAATCTGACTCCAAATTCCTTAGAACTTTGTATTAAATGATATTCAATGGTGTATCACACTATTTGAAATTATTTATCGTTATCTTCTACTCATGTTTTGCCTGCCTATCGTTACTCGCGTTTCTAACGTTGGTTGTGCACATTACAATCCAATTTCTTCAAAGGACTCCTTTCTTCTGAGTCTCTTCCATGGTAGTGCAAAAACATGTGTCGTACTGGCCTAGTCATAATCTACGCACTTCAACGCATTCCAAAAAATGGCAAGAAGGAACGTAGCTATCGTGTCAGTGCCAGAAATTGCGACAAAGTGATATCTTGTTGTCAAGTGATTTTGTACATTTTAGTTTAGTGGTCACCTACCATGTAAATGTTTTTCCTTGGTTGGATAAAAAACGTCAACAGTTCAGCTATAGTTTATTTGAAATAGAACTTAACAGCCTTAAAATGGATCATTTAAGAAACACCAATTGTAGTTGGTTGCCAAACTCTACGGATAGTGCTACCAATATTTAACTATCTAATTCATATACATCTCGTAAACTGCACAGATACCTATAGAGCTAAAAATTCAACCATACAACGTTAAGTCCAACATTAAGCTTCTTTCTAAAATTTGGTATCAGGAACCTAGATATTCTGCGTCGACATTTCCCATATTCATTTTGTATTAACAATTTCCGTATATCAGACCGTTCCTTTATTAAAATTAATAGTGTGTGTCTGGTAGCTGAAAATTAAAATAGAAGACTACTTTTAGAGCTCAGGCATATTCTTTTTACAAATACTGATCAATAGGAAGATTGGACTTGGATTTTGGGGTCAGTGCGCTGCTAGCAGTTGGACGGGGAGGTTGAGCAACGTCCTCCCAGGCTCGGATTAGGCATGCCGCTAAATCTCCTCAATGCATGTGTCTAATAAAACTTGCATCGCTCGATTAGAATTCATAACCTGGAAAGATTCTTCGAAAATCTTCTCTCTGAATCGTGATTTATTTCCCCAACAAACAATAAGGTGTAACAAACATAAAATGTCTACTACTTGTAAATTATTTTTCAAAACGCACATTATTGCCTCAATAATTTTGTGTGTGACACAGCCAACTCAAACTTTAATTCCGTTTTATATAAGCGGGTCATGAGTTTCGTCCCCAATTTTTTGACCACAATTCGCAGTCGCACTCAGTCAACGCTGCACAATGATGCTGGAATCGAACACCAACTTGGATTTAAAGCATTTTAAAATCATGTACTCTAAAGAAATGGGGGATATTAAACGTTTAAAATCCTCTGAAAGGCACAGAAACGTAAGAGCGACGCTATAATCTGCATTTAGAATCTTACGAGTTCTGCAGAAATTACACTGAGCATCAGGAGCACTTTTCGCAGTGTCATGTATTACTTCACCAATATTTTTGAGGTCATCCTGGAATACAGGTTCAAGTTCTAACTTTTTATTTGTTCAGACGAGTTGTTTTTTAATTCACATTTGATAAGGTCAAATTATTCAATCCTGAAGCCTCTAAAAGCTTCATTCCTTTGTAATGTTATTCCTGGCATGATTTGGATGCAACCTGCAAACATGATTTGTCAAACCAAGTACCTGTGCTTATGCAAATTATATTTTTTGAGAGAATGATAAACTTTTTAGACGCAGTTCCAATACGGGTTTCTAGGATGCAACTCAACGATAACTTCAGAAAAAATGGAAGTAAATACCTAAAAAGAATATTTTTTAATTCATTAATTTTGGCCGATACTGAGCATGGGTGATGAAACACGTACAAAGGAGATTCGAAAGCTTGAAGCTGGAGTTGTATTAAATTTAAAGAGGTTACTTTCAAAAATTAGGTTTGACGAAATTATAGTCAGACAGCCCATTCCAAAAAATCTTAACAAACGTCAAAATTTACGACGCGCGCTTGGGGGAACTTTGAACGAGGGAAACACTTTTCCTTTTAAGTCAAGTGCTCTTCAGTTTGTCCCTTTTAATTATTTCAAAATTGTGCCCAAACATGGCGGTGATCGTTACTTCCGCTGCTCTCACAATTAAGGCCCGTGTGCACTATATATATCCTCTGACAGAGGCACGGCACCTTATAATGATATTGCTACAGGTGTGCATATATCTTTGCTGTACCTGACAAGAAAAAGTGAAGTGCTAATTTGAATAATTTCAATTTAAGGATGAAATATGTAACAATATAGTCATTATTGCCTAAAGTTACTTTTGGGAAAACTACAAATAGAATGTCGTTGCGTTAACGGAACTTTAGTCATACTTTTAGCCAAATTAGTTTAAAAAGTTAAAGATAGTATCAAATGGAGTGTTCAACTATTCAAAGTCTTGTTATATCATAGCTCTCTATTTAAAAGAAAAATGAATTCAATCGCAGCTTTTTTGGGGGCTGCTTGCTTTGCTATGAGGAGGATAGACATTAATTTAAAATTTAAAGTATTTCTTCATTTGAAATTCTGCACCTTTTAGAAGGAATACTTGAGCAGATTTCAAACTCTTGGTACGAATATTATACTGATCCAGTAGTTATGCATACTGCAACTTATGCTCGAGGAACAACGGGCCCATAGGATTCCCGGGCACATTATCCTCGTTGGACAAATTGCATTCGGTGAAATATTGACATCTTGTACCCTGTGGTGTCCAGGCTTATAGATACCTCCATCGTGATAACGGATAAGAACCTACGAAGCGATCTTTTCCGCCTGGGTAGAAGATCGGAGCGAATAAACTCCATTCCTTCATGGCGGAGGAGAATCGGAGCATCATTTTTAACCGAGATGGTCATTGTGACACTCGTGGCAATTTGGGAGACGAACGACGGGTGGCGAAGACATTTCGGGGCTTTATTCTTAAAAATAAAGTCCATTGGGCGAGCGGAGGCAACCCATCAAATGGGACTGCAGAGACGGTCACGAATGCGAAGTTATTCAATAGTTTCTTTCTCTACTCGGTACCCCGCAAATTCATTTAACTTTGGCTCAAATTAAGGATGCTTTCTCGGGAATATTTCTGTGGAATATTTTCTCAGTGATGCGGAGGCAGGAGGTTTTCGCGGTTTCTTGGAGAGTAATTCTGGAGTGTGAGCTCGACTGGTTAGTGAAACACAAGATTTCAAATCCGATTTGAGATCACAGACTTTAACGCAAAAAGCCATGCATCAAAGTACAAATGGAAATTCTCAAATTCTAATCTTTCGCATGAAAATATAAGGTATGAACATGTGATGAATAAAATGAATGGGCCGTAAGGACTTTATGGCCTTGCACTGAAACCATATTTTGAAACGAGTTTGATACATAGCTAAATCAATGCACCTTTCTGTCGTTGATTCTGAATAAATGTTAAGAAGTCTTCTAACATTCATGTCACGTTCGCTTACCAGCTGAATATAGATTTTGCAATAAGTCTTTTACATGTTTACATGTATGTAGAACTTTTATAATGAAGGTAAAAAATGATGCCATTATACACTTTAATTTCTACTTACCATGGCAAAAATACTCCTCAAATACGTCATTCATTGCTTTTTAACTTTAAAATAAAGTTCTATATCAAGCTCAAGAAAAATCTTTACGTAAGATAACCTTTATTTCTTCAAGGGCCTGCATTTTAATTTAAGCTTAAACTTACCATTTATCTTCTCTTCGAAAAATAAGACGTCAGAAACGGTCGATTTACAAAATTTCCCCATAAACAAGTGGATACTTTGACCCCCCTCGTCTAGTTCAAAGCTGCTCCGTGTAACTAAGCGCCACAAAATGAAATATTGGCCTGAAAGTTGAGGCAAAAATAATTCAAAGGCAGAAGCCTTTCAAAGTATAACTTTGCTGGAAGTTTTATTGCTAACTCATTTGCTTCTCAAAAGTTTCAAGAGTGCATCCAAGCATTGATATTTAATTTGAAAACTTAGACCTTGTTTTTGGCTGCTCTTTTATGAGCCATTAAGTTAGACTTGCGGTATTTATTCTAAGCACCTAAGAGCGGCATCACTACAAATAAGACTTTTTTTCAAATTTTTAGAGCAACTAATTCTGTAAAAAACATTGTTCATTGCAAAAGCAGGGCAAAAAACACTGCAAATATTAACATTGTTTTCTTGAGGGGTTGAGGAAAATTTCACACTTTTTGGATATGAATCTATTCGCCTATGCGAATTTCTCCTAAATTTCGTGATGATATGCCAAAATTTAGATATTACAAGATAATTTAAACACTGGGTGAAGAGGTACCGATTGCAAAGCATGTTTATGCACGAGTTCCTCTTTCAAAGGACGAAACAATGAATTACTGTCGGCTTCAACATTTCAGTTGCTAGCCTCGACAGATATGTTACTTTCAATGTGATATACAGTTCATCAATTTGCTCTACGCGATGAAGCAACGCGTGACCAACAATGCACGCGACTCAGCTGCGTGCGGTTCCTGCCTGGTATGACTGATGATCATCTGCACGAGCAGGGAATAGAATAGAATACGGCAGCAGAAACGAGCCAAATGGCCCATTCTTAGGCTTCTAAAGAGGTCCATCGCTGCCAGATACAAATCTTGCGCAGGGAAACGTTTGGACGCGGTATAGGAAGGCGGGACAAGTCAGAGAACTTTTAGAATTGTTTTTACCACCTGTGTTCCGCGAACACAGAGTTGTTGGGAGGACGAGTTTTTCAAGCGAAAAGAAAACCTCGGACATGCGAACGATGGCACGAAATGTTCCTTCATCGAGCTTGCGCAAAGATGTTGAGTAACGAGGCATGTCTGATATTTTTTCTGTGTAGTTGATGGCGATTGTCATGAATTTTTGTATGATAGTCTATAATGTCCTTACGTTCGGCGGTACGTTAAGCTCCGAATGGGCCTCAGTTGAGCTTCTGTTCGCTCAAACAAACCTGATTTCGGGTTGTCCAGAATGAGCCTGATGATGGGCTATCCAGAATGAGCCTGATGATGGGCTATACAGAATGAGCCTGATGATGGGCTATACAGAATGAGCCTGATGATGGGCTATTCAGAATGAGCATGATAATGGGTTATCAAGAATGAGCGACCCGCTAATTAACGCTCGCTAAAAAAAGAAATAAAGGTTCAAAATTTCATTCTAACGATATGATTATATTCCGATTTAATTTTCTTTGGACGTTTGTCATCCCTCAGAGGGCGTTTTATGACAAATATTGATCCTTCATTTTACCCTCATCACGGCAAGAGTGTGTCGAGCAGATGAGCGTTCTGCTCCTAGCCTAATAATAAATTATAATTTTAATGAATGTTATCATTTTAGTAATGTACTCATAACCATTTTTATCATTATTCCCTTACATTAATTATGATCAATAATTAATATAATGTACTCATTACCATTTTTATTATTATTCCCTTATATTAATTATGATCAATAATTAATATAATGTACTCATAACCATTTTATTATTATTCCCTTATATTTATTATGATCAATAATTAATATTAATTAATTAATGATATTATTAATTCATGCCCAATGTAACCCTGTTCAGCTGCCTGAGACAATGGCCTACTTGCAGCTCTCTTTACTTGGGAAAAACCATTTTTCAAGAGTGAATATAACGACTCAATATAGTATAAGAATCAATATACTATATGATATGACATAAAATAACGTCAATAAATATATATATATATATTCTATATTTTTCGTATTTATGATACGGTATGCAATCACTTGAATCCTGCTTTTCGAATCACATTACTCTGATGGTGGCAAACACATATTTTGCCTAAAGCTCAGCCGCGAATAGAAATTGCCTTTGACAGAGTAGTTTGAAATTATCAACATGTATATAATAAAGCATATTGATATGTATGCTAAAAATGAAGTAAATAAAAATGCATAACATCTACCGAAAAAAAGAAAAAAGAAATGTATGTATGTAACATAGTGTATTAATTATATAATAGAAAACCATAGCAAAAAAGAAAAGAAAATCTTAAATAGGATGTCACGGAAATTCTCTCGGCGGTATAAACTTTTCATTAGTGGAATGAAAAACACATTTTGCTGCACAGTAGCATAATGAAGACAGAAATTACAGTTGAGCCTCTGGGCGGCGATTGCCGTTGATTTACTGTGAATTTTGGAATGAAATGAGTGGCAAATTGGATAATAAAATTTCAATGGGATTCAACTATCAACTTCGAGCTCAATGTAGTTTTTTAAATAGAAAGGCTACTAAACATCAAACAACAAATTTCGCCAGATTTTTATCGAATGGCTGACTTGCGTTCCTCTCCTCTTGGTCAAACGCAGGAAATGAGGAGTAATTTAAGTTTATCAGTGCCATTTACCTCAACCGGTGGCGCCTAATTTCTTATGTTGACAGAGGAATAAACAAATTTCATTTTTAGCATCTTGCTACAAATGATTCTAAAAAAGAAAGTTGCGTAGATTTTTGTTACTCCATTGTTTAGCTAATTAATTTTTATGTCTTAAAAATGCTATTTGTTACTTGAACGTTATTTATAGAAACCAATTGCTAGGCAAGCAAAAATTTTTCAGGTTCAAATACTGCATTCTTTTCATTGTCTCTAAATCGACCGAACATTGCTGATTGGAACTGTCCCTCAGTCTTTACTCTCGTCGGACTCGACTATTCCGGAGAACGATCACAAACAAACTTTTGTGTGAAAAACACATTCGTGAATTTTATGCGAGAAGTCCATAACGATGAAGCAAGCCTAAATAACTGAGCGCTGGTCAGAAGCAAATGACGATGGTTAAACGAGCCGTTACGCAAGAATCGAACTCGTAAAATCATACCCCCATACAACAAACGGATAAAGATGGGAATATTTCATACATTTACGTTGCTTATCGATAGTTTTCAAGAGTTCAAAGGAAGATCGTTTGATGCAATAACGTTCTTTAGTTCTTTAATTTAACTGGCACCCTGCTGTGGCAGTGATGACAGATCCAGCACTCGTGAAGTAGGGCGCACAGGAGTGAATCTGCTTCTAAATAAGAATTTAAAAAATCGGGCCACAATAATTGAAACTTCATGTGCAGCCAACTGAATATCAGTCGAGCTAATTGGACTACCGGAGGCTATGAGCCAATTCCAGGAGTAAATAAAATATGATTGTCTATTCACGCTAAGCATTACAATCACAGAATCCCAGAAAGGCAGCGTTTTTTTTCAACAGGATTTGTGGTATACGAAATGCGTCGAGTTCTTACTTCGAAGTCACACTCGCGAGACACAAACTTTCTCTTTTTCAATTTAGTTACTTCTGGCTCCAACATTTGTTTGCGTCCTAGATTCCTCGAGCTAATCGAATCTGAGGCATTACAGAGAACACATCACTCCTGGTTACAGCCTTAAATGCAGTTTCCCTCTTTTCTTGTGCTTTTCGCACCGTCTTCTAGCTTCTTTATTGTTCTTATTGTAATTCTTTTGAAAGTAGCCGTGATGATCGGTTATTCCTTTAATGCTCTAGATTGAGCGTTACATATATCAGAGATTATTTTCTTTCAAAGTAATTATAGTTTTAACATTAAACATAGGCTCCTAAGTTTATTGGATCATTACCCGACTTTCACGCATTATGTGCGCAACATAGCGATATAAATCGTTAAATTTATAAATAGCATTGTTTGTTATGCTATATGATTGTTACCGTGATAATCATTATTAGAAACGTCATGACTATACTTGCTCCGAAAATAATCCTTGCCACAATATTTACTGTTTCAATATTATAACTTTAATGCTATCACAATCGCTTTTTGGCATTTTCAACGGACTACGTCAGCAACAAGCTCTCAAATAATTTAAGTCTACGGATTTTCGTCCCTCGCTTGAGTGCGCTGACACAGCTTGACTTGAAACTATCGTAAAATCAACAAACCGGTGACTATCAAGTGCTCCGGCCAATTGATTTTTATTAAAATTTCACGGATTATGAACAAGGGTATGAAAAGCTAGCTTAATATTTAGGTTAAAAAAAATCAGATTAATTTGAATGAAAAAGTCTGTTATCACTGCCATCATCAATATATTATTATGCTTCGAGTTGATGTATCTAAATGTAAAGCTAGAGTTCAAACGTATGTTTTTCATTCTCAAACTAATCCCTTTCCTTCAATCATTCTCCATGACATGATCTCTCAGTAAAAACATAAATACATTTTCCAACGGCTGAATCAAGCGATTTTTTCAAAAAAAAAATTGAAAAAATACTGAAACTCAACGGCTGAATATTTTCTTCGCATGGTTGGGTCACAAAAAGACATTTGAATGTTATATAAAAATTGAGAAACTTTAAAAAAATTGTAAATGTTGCAAGTGAAAGTAATTCATGATGCAGCAATTTCATTTCTTTGAAAGGCATTCGAATGACTTTTTCAGACTGAAACCTGTACGAACCATTCAGTCGTCAGAGGGCAAAGAGAGAGCAAAGTAAAAAATACGTATACCTTCATCGTGCGTCACCAGTCAGTACATTACTTTAAACAATGGATGTTCTTCAACTATCGTATAAACGAAGAATATAATTTACCATAAGATTCTTCGAATTACATCAAATTCCCCTACATGCTCCTCTTTTACTACATTTCTTCGGTAACAAATACCGAGAACAAATCCTAGAGATTAACCAGTGGCAAATTTACGATGTGAACAGACGTACATATCTCTGAACAGTCAGCGAATTTTATTTCGCAAATATTTTCGGAGGCATTAACCTGACACGCGTAACTGCACTCGAATTGATTTCTGCTTGATAATCAAAGATATTAACTGGCGACAGTTCTAATAACGGGACACAATTTCACTCGTTGCATATTTTATATTCCAGAATGAATTTCACCGACAAATATTCCGTAGTTTTGTTTACGTGCCTCGGTTTGTGATAAATTGGTTCTGGGTGGCCGTACTGCGGCTTTATTAAAGCTCTGCACAAAATTTGGGCGGAACTTGCTTCTAAAATTTAAATTACACTGCGAAATTGTGTTGTTTGGAGCTGTACATCGTTCAAAACTTGTTATTTTCGCAAAATAGTACCTTTCTTTACCATGACACAAAATTATGTTAAATGGTAGAGTGTTTCGTCTCATTTTTTTGATAGGGATTCTTCTTAAGCAATACTTTTTTTAAGCTCATGAAATTCAGTTCTTTGTTAGAACACTTGTTTTTGTAATGAAAAAATAGGAGAAAATTCGCAGGTCCAGATTCTCTGGGCTGTCGTCCAAATCAGCGAGACTGTGTCAGGGAAGGTAGTCCGTACGAACGATACAGAAAATTACATTATTTCACGTGAGCTTTACCGTCTTATTTGTCGGCATGAGGACGCTCGTTCAAATGATATCTTAACATCCCCACCACCTTCACCCATCTAGGCAACCGTCTTGAAGTTCAGCCGAGCGTCTTGCTTTCTTGGTAAATCTTGATATGACATCGTCTCGATCTCACAGAGAATGCCGCCTTGAAGCTACAACAAAATGCGCGTTTCTAGTTCAAAAACATCAATGAAGACGAGCAACGTCTGAAACAGGAAATAATGGAACGGTCCCGTTGGGGCTGTGCGACAGCGGCAGACCGGCGTATCAGATGGTCAGTGCGTTGTCGACAAATGAAATGTGGATAGAAGTAGCGGCTCTGCAAACGAGTTGGCGGCGCGAAATCCTTGGCCAAACAGGACGTCTTTCAAAATATAAATTCTAATTGTTTGGTTTTCTCGGCTAAATTAAATCTCATGATTTTCTTGACATTGCTGACGAAACACATTCATTTCCTAATGCCTACAATTCCTAGCATATAATCTACGTCCTACCCAGACAAACTTTCTGAATTTCACAAATGACCTGCCTTTTATTGCCTTTTTGAATTATGACATGCTTGCTCAACGTTTCAGATGCATTACGAGTACTTCATTCAACCCAAACCCTTCAGCTTGAGAAAAGCAGCTTGCTTTGATGGAATACGTGTAAGCAGAAATTCTGGATTGATTTTTTTTAATTAACGGATGCAAATTCAGGTACAGCTGTTTAGTTTGCGAACATACCAAATGAAAATTATCAAGCACTACAACGGTTACAAATAAAAGCGGGTTTGAGATATCTAAGGATCTTAAAAGTATGATCGCCCCTTAACAAAATCTAAATTACAATCTACCAACATTACCTTAGTCTCAGAAATTCCCTTCTAAAACGTCTGAATATATATTAGACCCATTGTGAGTAATTTGACTCGTGTTTAAACAAAATGTTTCAAAAACATTTTCTATTCGCTTGAAGATGTTTCTTGTAAAATAATACATGAGATTGTTGAATGTGTATGAGGCGACAAAATATTAGCGTGAGTGCATGTCTTCGGTCTCAGTCTGTGCGCCAAACGCTGCCCAGCTCGTGTGATGCGGCGGGAGGTAATCACGAGATAGTGATCTCGCCATCTCATGGCGAGGGATTTGGGTGGAAACCTAAGAACATGCTGCTCAGTTCGTTCCTGTTGCCCCTTTCTATTCTGTTCTATTCTAAATTATTCCAAATACAATTATCGAACAAATTTACCGGGAAACTTTAAGCAGTGTTTCAACTGCTCGTATTCTTGCTTCTTAATCAAAAATTTAAAATGCTTCTTCAGCTAGAAAACACGGGTCATTGGGGCAATGAGGTAAGCGACACCAAAGTCGCTCTTACATACCGCGTAACCACACAGCACAACGAATCTCTTGCCACGCTCATCATTTTGCGATCATTAACGTGTCTGTGTGAGGCAACTCACACAGCTGCGTTGACGCAAGGAACGCATGTTGACGCACTAGCATGTCTCTCTAAAGAAACCTGGCGAAAACAGGCACATTGTTCTTTTCTTCTTTCTGACACCCCAAGGAATCCTGTATGGTCCGAAGAAAACATTTGGTATGGAGTAAAAACACTCGTTATAAAGACAAAATATTCGTCCTGGTTGCAATAGCTAGCAAAATATGTTTATTTACTTGATCAGCAAGATAAAACGTCTCCAGGCTTTCTCGAGATGAAGGAATGCTCCCGTAATTTCCCTTCTGAGTGACTACAAAATATGTAGAAATTCGAGAAGATTGAGTCACATTTTTCGTTGCGAACTGTGCAGATGTTTTGTCATATATGTATCTCTTATATCATACATGTTTTTTAACATTTAGCTGCTATAAATATCGAGAATAAAATTTTCATATTGCGAACTAGATGTTTGGGAACATTTTGCTGTTAAAACATTGCAAACAGAATGGTAATGAACGCTATTTTTCATATCTTACAGACTAAATGTTCATAAAATTGTGGCTGACAAATGCGTGGGAAACCAACAAGCCAAGGAACGTTTTCGTAGAGCTAAAATTGCGAGAAGATTTTTAAAAAATCATCGGCGTCTCGGAGAAAGAGTTGTGAGAGTGAGCTCTGACGCTCCCGAGAGCAAAAAGTGCATTTGCATTAGTAAGAAATGAGAAGGAGCTTACACTTGAGAAACTCCAGCGGGGCTGAAAGTATTCTAACTCCGTTTATTCGAAAAAAGTTGTAACTTCTTTGTGAACCAGGCGTGATTTTCTTTTTTCTTAAATGTAGCATCGTTGTGACAGGAACGTTCTCCTGAAGCCATCCTCTAGGGCCGGAGCTGCACTCGGAGCTGTTTTTGAGTTTTTAGGTCGACTGAAGTAGTTTTATAAAATGGGCCTAAAAAAGTTTTTCACTATGTTTTCAAAACATGAAGTATACACAATGAATTTCATTCGTGCAACTCGTATTTACAAAGAATACATTCTAGTATCGGAAAATGAAATTATCCGTTTGTAACGAATTTATGCGATCGATAGCCTCTCACTACCAGCTTTTTGAGAGACAAATAAAAATTATTTGTGTTTAAACACGAAGCGTCAAGAAATGGATACGTAGAATGCGACAATAGACACACGAGTATAAATAAAAAAATTCTGTTCGTTGCTGCAGCAATTCAGCAGCATTTTATTGAACTTAAAATATTTTTCAGTCTCAATAGACAATGAAACCAAGGCGACGAATAGGTGAGTCGGTGCTGGCTTGTAAGACGCGCTGCCGGGGCGTTTGGAAGCCTTCCATGCAGGGTAACGGAGTAAAAACTTGTAATCAAAATTTAGTATTTATTTTTGTTCAGTATTTAGAATTATATTTATGAAGATCTGAAACAGAAAAATTGCACAAAAGTTGTGTTCGACAAAAATGCCCCACACTAGCAACAAGATTATTATTTTCAGTTGCCATAATTCCATTCCTAAAGATCTGAGTGGGCTTAAAGTTGTGAGCTGGTTGATGAACTAGAAGTAAATTATCGAGAATTCATACGGACCGCGTGAGGCTTTGAGATGCCCGATCTGAGGACTAGTAGTTGTAGTACTCGTAGTAGTAGTAGTAGTAGCAGTACTTGTAGTAGTATCAATAGTAGCAGTTGTGGTGGTGGTATAGATCACAGTGCTTCAAGGACTCGAACTATGTTGTGGTGACAAAAGAGAATGGGACCATTTAGTATACTCTGAAGAAAATATATAATCTATGCACAAGGTGTGCCCCCACACATGATCACCTGCGCATAAAAACTGCAATTTGAGAATAAAGAAGAAGAAGAGACAAAGAAGAGATAGCGAAGAAAGTGGTAACATTGAGGAATAAAGTGAGCGCGAAAATTAAATGTTCCGAAGGCCTTCCAACAGCTGAGGTAGCCTGACAGTGTCCGCTGGAAATCGCCAGTACCCTCAGCACAGGACAGATAAACCTAAACCCCTTTGTCTGTCCTATGCCCTATGAAGAAACGCGCCTTGTGAGCAAGGATTTTAGGTTTATTGGACAATTTTTTAACTGGAAGGATATTGGGGAAAACGAACCGCTTCGTGTTAGGTTTCCAGGAAGATTCACAGAATAGCAAAATTTAGGAAACAAGAGAAGAAAACATTAAATGAACCTAATTGAACACAATCGCACCGCTACTTCATGATGATGGTCAAACTGAGCAAAATTCTTCTTCGCGACGGCAATTGTTTTGATCTCATAAAATTTTAAAAGACCTCACGTCACATTAACACAAGCACTTAGGAGCCCGACTGTTCCGGGTGTGAGACGCTTTCGAATAACACCGCTGAAATTTTACAGCAATATTTTTTCGCAGTCAAAAAACATTAATTACTTAAAATCTTGTACAGTAAAGTAGAAGTAAATAAATCGAAAATAATGTTGCAAAACACGCTGCTATAAGTGAATGAGAAAGTGCCGTAAGCATATCCGCTTGTATAATGATGAAGTGCGAGATGTGGCAATATTTGTTTCGAGTTCGTAAGGTAAAATCCTTCATGTCTGCATAAGTTCGTCACCATTCGAAATTAAAGATACTCATAAATGAAAAACGAAGCAAGGTTGGAAATCACCATGAGGCCTCAAAGACGAGGAATTAGAGAACTACTCTCCATCCAACCAAAGACATTTCGTAGCTACACTCCACCAACATGTCTCGAGCAAACCGCTCAAAGGCACCAGCAAAGGAGCAAAACTCTCGCAGAAACGACGGCCAAAAAATTCAGGTGAAGAGTCGAGTCGCTCAGTTCCGTGTCGCCGAGGACTTCCTGGGGCGAGCAGCAGCATTCCGGACGAGGCTGCTTGCTCAGAATCGGGCTCAAAGAATCACGAAATTCTTCACATTCTCTCCGTAGAGTCCAGTGCCTCTGGGAGCGAAAATATATGAAGGGCTAAAGAATTGACCTGAGCTTCCGAAATTTACTTCTCACATTCTTTTCCGATGAAGCACGAACGGTTTATGCCAGCAGCCTTCCTTTACAGTGGGATAGATAACGTGTTCGGCTTTTGAGCTTCCTTTCACTTGAAGATGCGGTAAATTAGTTCTATATATATGGAGTCTCTTTTCCTTGATCCTCCCTCGCCCTAAATTGAACGTGATGGGCTTCAATGGCTCGACACAAGACATCGACTTTGAAAGATGTTTTCTCAGAGACGTTTTTCGGAAAGATTATTGAAGTGATAAGAGGTAGACGGACATCAGCATGTCATTATTCACGAAGCTCAACAGAAGCATGATATTTAAGCATGTCTCTTAGAAGTTGATGATTTTAGAAAAAGCTCACGTTTTTTAATCAGCAATAAAATTAAGGAGAAATGAACGATTGTTAAGAATATAGAAAGGCTCTTTATTTCATATTGAATTTTTATAAAAAAAAAATATGGACCAACTATAAGCAGCCCTTCATCTTGAATTGTTTTCTTTTCCCAACTTTGGTTTGGAATCCACACACGGCCCAAAGCGACTATGTACGCTCGTTATTTTATGCACACTTTACATTATGCTTCCATTCTCCAGCTAGTGTCTGATTTCGGTCCATTTTCTGACGGCCAGCATTGAACTTTACGGAAAATTACCAAACTATATGCAATGATCGACTATGGCATTCCATCAGACGAAAGCTTTGTAATCTGAATGTATTAAACACAAGCATATTATTATTATTATTATTATTGGGGTTAGACGCAATGCACCGGCCTCGAGGGCTATCCCGCANCTATTGCCTATGGCCTATCCTATGCCCCCTGAGGGGTAAACACAAGCATAAGCCGTAACACTTTTTTACACGGCGAAGAGCTTATAATTTTTCATATTATTTTGACTTGATACACCACGAAAATCTATCAAGTTACATCGCACAAACTCTTCGAGGGAATCCATTTTTGGGTAATTATAAACGTTTTCTTTTTTCAACCTGTAGCTGCAGTTGTTCTCGAATGACGTTTCTGATTTTAAAAAAAGATCGCAAGGCTGTGAGGCTCAGATAAAATAACCTTCCAAAGACAAAACGTACCAAAAGAAGTGCACCAACTGCCAGTCCTAGACTAGTTTTTGCAGGGGTGTCCACAGTTATTTCCTACAATTACCTATAATTTTTGCTGACCCAAGCGCAGATATCATCACTTGATACTTGATTAAAATCGACGGGCCAGCGATACGAGAAATTCACGGAGGCGGAAGAGCTGTACAGACTCTTCGCGGTTACCAGTTACCTCACTGAGCAGCGAACAGTGAGCTCCTGCTATGGACGCCTATAATTACTGGACAAATAAAGCGTATCCAATATGTGTTATCCATTCTATAGTATCACTGAAAATAAAAAAGCCTTTAAAATAATATTGTAGAGTGAATGAGAACTCTCAAAAAATCTAAGTTCAATTAAATAACTACCTAAGAGTGATAAATAAATCTTCGGATACCAAACAAAACGATGGCAGCGTCCAAGCTTGAAATTCTACAGAACTTCGCGTAAAACAAAAAGCACTTTCTGAAATAAAACGCCCCTTGTATAATTTCACTTCAGCAAGCAAATCACGACAGAAGGCAAAAGCATTTCCCGTAAATCTCAGTTAGAGCTAGCAAAATTCCTGGCAAAATTCCTGGCACATGCCACGGGGGAGATGGTGCGCCCTCCCAATGCCTTGCTACACACGATCGCTCGCCGCCACGTCGCGCAGCAGCCCGCTGTTCCGATCAATTAGCGCCCATGTCGTAAATTTGGTGGCACTTGAGAGCGAGTTATTCGAGTGGAACTCCGCTGCTGCGTGACGTGTTTCTGAAAATTCACAGCCGTCTTGACATTCTCGTCCTGAAATTTAATTCGGTCGAAAAAATTATAAGACTCAAAATACGACGCACACTTACATAAAGTGTAGCTTGTGTAAGGAATATGTATGTTCGCAGAACTGTGGAAGCACCTAATAATAATACAAGAGCAGATACTTCCTCTCCTGAGAGACAGTGGAGAAATAAATCCGATGCCAAAGGCCCAGGTCTGTACCTGTCAGATAAATTGCTGAGCAAAACTATGTTGGGTAATATACTGAGCTGCAACATCGAAGACTTGAGTTCGTATCGCAAAAAGCATAAAGTGAACATGTTACGATAAAAAGAGCTTCTTGAAAATGCAGAAATTGTCGCTGTCATGGAGACCCATTTGACTGAGAAAGTACCAGACGCCGAGGTGGAAATGAAGGG
>VOMN01101122.1:0-23191 GCA_014899125.1 Orchestia grillus
CGTGAGGACCTTCACGGGCGTGTACCAAGGAGGAAGCCACTGTTGAAACTAATTCACAAGGAGAAGCGTTTAGAGTTTGCCAGGAAGCATATCGATGTCATTCAAGCAGAGCTAAATAAAATATTATGGTCGGACGATACAAAGTTTGAACTTTTTGGTGTGAATGACAACCGCTTCATATGGAAGAAATCTGGTGAGGCTCTGCTGGAAAATTACACTGTACCTGCTGTGGAACATAGTGGTGGGTCCATCATGCTGTGGGGGTGCTTTGCGGCTGCAGGTACTGGGAATATTTGTGTGATAGAGGGCATCATGAATTATGAAGAATATCAGNCCGTGGAAGAGTGGGGCAAGATTCTTACTGAAACTTGCCAACACCTCGGAGAAGCGTACAAGAAGCGTCTGTCTGCTGTCATTGCTGCTAAGGGAGGCCACACGAAGTAATAATTTAGAGTTGTCAATAATTTATATACGTTTTTAAAATGTTCCCATTACACTGGGTAACACTCATTTTGTTGCATTAGGAGAAAGACCTTTCTATAATCNTGCCATTGCTGCTAAGGGAGGTCACACAAAGTATTAATTTAGAGTGGTCAATAATTTATACATGTTTTTTTCACAATGTTGCCATTATTTTTGCTTCTGGTGTTTTTCTGGAGTACAACCAAGATCGAACGTTTTACTATCCGCTATACACAGTAATTAGATATTATTTGATCAATTTAACTGAAAATACATACAGAAATTGCAATGAATGCTGCCAAATTGTATTAATTTGCAAATTAAATATTTTTAAGCGTGTTGCCCATAAATTTGCGCGTAGCTGTATATTCAAATATCCTTCGCAAATAAATGGTTAGTTATCATGAGAACGAAACTTACTGTTATGGTGTTTCTCGTATGAGATTTTGTGTTTTAGTAAAGCTCTTTTTTTATCTGGTTCAGCTCGGCCAATTAACTCCTAAAGCCTCTCGACAGCAGCCAATGTTGTAGCACTAGTCACAGTACTGGGTTCATTGGTTGCATCTTTAAGAATCAAAATTCCCACGAGTAATTCAATTGAAATCTGCGTTGCTACGACGATTAAAGACATTTCTCTTACGATGCCGTGTAGTTGAATCATTCAGTCGCTGAATTCCCTTTACTTTATCTCATCGCAGTATCATGTGAAATATTTCTCGCAATTAGTTCTCCAGCATTTTCAGGGTCTGAAACAGATCTTGACTTCTAAGTTTTATTATAAAAGAATTTTGAGGGCGGACTGATGCATACTTTAACAAAAATAGGCAGAGGCTGTAAGTTTCCATGGCTTAGCCGGCGAAGAGCGCTGCTAGGTCTCCCGGCTCAGACCACTTCTCTCTGTTAAACTCGACTGCTGTCCAGGGTGTCTAATTCAATGGACTTTCTTGAAGGAGAGACACTTCCCGTCAGGTGCATTGCGGTGAATTAAATACATCGATAAGATGGTTAAACATTTATATTTCATTCATCAAAAGTTGGGTATCAGCAGACTGAATATTAATTCGTTTTTGTTTAGAACTGTAGTCAGTGACCCATGTTTAATGTTCCATGTTCCATGTTTGATCGTTCAGCAAATTCTTCGACGCTATGCAAGTAAAATTACTTTGAAAAGACAATCCGGTAAATGATAAGAGGGAGGTAAATGAACTGTTACGACTGAATTTGGACACTCGCCAGACGAAGTATCTCATTCTGCTTCACTCAATTCAGACACACGCCAGACAATACATCTCATTCTGCTTCACTCAATTTAGCCACACGCCGGACAAAATGTTTAATTCTGCCGTCACTCAGCTTTCGGCCGCTCTGACGGAACTACACATCAGTGTCCAAAGCTGACCATGGAAGCGGAGAGCTGACGAGGCAAGCTGCGGCGTCCAGAGGATGGATTTAACGACTCCGCCACACGCCCGCGTGGCAACCCTGACAGCAAAGCGAGTAATATAAAGTCATGAATAAACAGAACCTAGTCGACCAGAGTGAGTGTTGTGCAGTTCATGGTCGGAAATGCAATCATTAAAGAAGTACGATTCAACGTAATTGATGAAATTGGTTTGCATATAAAGTGATACAAATAGGTGGATAGATGGAGAAGCTGTTTTTCATACAGAAACGCAATGTAACCAATGTTGCCAAACTTAACTAGCCACTGCGTTTCTGGGGGGGCTATTTTTTGATGACGCAAACGGAGTGCAGGCAATGGAGAGTGGTGACTAAGTAAGAGACAACAGCAAACACAGGAATAATAGAGTAAAAATTTACCTATTTTCGACCCTATTCTGTTGGAAACGTGCAGAGAATAGAGTACAACAAGATTTTAACAGTTTTTTACTGCTGAAGCTCTGTACTCGTTAAAGAAAACTATTTACGAGTGCCAACTTTTTCCGCGGTCGACTCACTGGAACATCTTGAATATCTTGAAAATGTTTGGGCCTTTACACCCTGGCCACACTGGGGTGCCACCGGCTTGTGTGCATGGTGTCCCTTCGCATATCGGCGAGCTGCTGAATGAGACCGTTTCCCTCCGCCGTCTGATGATAGTGACACATGACTCCAAAGGATCTTACTGATTTCAGGATCATCTTCATGCAAGACTGGAACAAGTTACCACAAACACCGTGTCAAAACTTAGTTTCTAGTTATAATAATCATCTCCATGTTGTTATGCATATAAACATAGGTTAAGCGACTGAATACTAAAAATTTGTGTCTATTTTTAGCCAAATAATTTTGTTTCAAACACTTTTTTGCGTAGTTGATTTTATGGCACTCAAAAAATTTTGTTCGGTGCTTTTTACACCTTTTTGTAGCGATAATTTACCTCAACTATCCGTACTTTGCCAAAAAAAGAGCTCGAAATTTCGAAATGCCTCAAAAAGTAAAGTTGTACAAATACTTCCACTGCACTGCATTTCATATAGTTGTAACTCGGTCGAGGAACATTGGGTATTCCTTGCATTGAGTATCCCCTGTCGCTATCACCTTTTGTAACCAATGTACTTTTCCGGTATTACTACCCCAAGGGCTAAAGAAAAATGATTGCCATGCATCAATTGGTCAACTGGGTAGCCGCTCTCAAATGCCTTCAAAGGATGCAGTATTTTAGCGATCGCTTCGTTTGCCTTCAAGATGCCTAAAATAATGTCCAGTAATGCAGACCACGCTTTAAAATTTTTCCGTTAGTACGATTTTGTGCAAGGAATACTCAATGTTCGTCGACCGAGTAACAACTATGTGAAATGCAGTGCCGTGGAAGTAGTTGTACAACTCTACTTTTCGAGGCATTTTGAAATTTCGAGCTCTTTTTTGGTGAACAAAGTACGAGTAGTTCAGGTAAGTCTTCTTTACAAAAATATCTAAACAGCACCGAATAAAATTTTCTGACTGCCAGAAAATCAACTCAGCAAAAAAATGTTTGAAACAAAATAATTTGACTAAAAATAGAAACAAATCTTTAGTATTCAGTCGCTTAACCTTTGTTTTGATGTATAACAACATGGAGATGATTATTGTAACCAGAAACTAACTTTTGACACGGCGTTTGTGGTATCTTGTTCCAGTCTTGCATGAAGATAATCATCAAATCAGAAAGATCCTTTAGACTCCTGTGTCCAGCAGTATTGAATATTTACCACAAATTGTCAATGGGGTTGAGGTCAAGCGATTAGCTAGGCCACGGAAGGACACTTATTCTCTTATTCACTAACCAATTTCTCGTTATATTTGCCGTACGTTCGGGGATCATTGTATTGCTAAAGGGTCCACTTGCGTCAGCCGCAGAATTTCTTGCGCTCGGAAGCACCCTCTGCTTCAGTATCCGTCTGTACACGGCACGTAGTAAATCTTTTCATCCTGATGCAATCACAATCCTACGGGGCAATGCTCAACTTCGGTGGTATGCTAGCCCTGTTCATTGACTGATTTTAAATATAATCATCAGAAAAAAGGCAGATGACATTCTTATTCGACCATTTGTCTGCAAAGTACGAGTCAAATTGAATTATGTTGGCAGCTCCAACACCTGGAAAATGTTCGCACCCCGATGTTAGCCCTACATTTTTTACTATACCTTAAAAATTTTCAATGCAGGATAATGAAACTTTTATGTTTCTAGCTGAATAAATCTACGAGAAAATACACGTTTTCACATTAGTGTAGGAAACACTGAAAATATACAAACATTACCAGTAAAATAGGGAGGCAATGAAGTGTTCATACCGAAAGATTTTTTATGTAATTATCAACCGTAAAACCTTGCTGTTGAGTTGCATTCTCCCAACGCTAGCCGTAATTTTCATCCAAATTCGTATAAACATTGGGAAATTTGAGCTCATTTTTTGCAAATCGTTGCCACTTCGTTCGTATTTTTGGGCAGTTTGCATGAATGCGAGTACAGACCTTCAGCTCTCACCACAAATTTTAGACGGAAGAGAAATCTGGTCACTATCACCTAATCTAAAACGTTAAAATGTTATGAATGTTTCATTTAAAAGTTAATTCACCACTTTCTCTCAGTATTTTGGGTCTAAGCCATTTCGAACGATCATACTATCTTCGTCAAAATCCAAGATTCCGGGCATCCTTCTTCAAGTTTTCCTCGAGCGGGGAGACGTACCTCACCAGGAGCAGAGCAGCAGCCCTAGTACGTGGCAGATCCTTAATTCACTGCAGAGAGGGGTTCAAAGTCTTACTGCTAACGTCTCAGGATGTTCGAGCCGGTACTGCTCTTTTTCTCGTGTTCTAGGCATGTGTTGGATTAAAAAAGCGAGCGGAACATCCACTTAATCCTACAAAAATGCTTCCTAACGAGGGGCAGCGAACGCGTGTAGCTCGTGAGGAAATGCATAGAAATGCGCACAAAACTTGCGTCTCGAGCTCCAATGACTTTATTCACTCAAAAGGAGCGAATGTTTCATGCTCCTTCTACAAATGATTAAGACTATACGTTTATTGCAGTATTGAAGACTTGTGAGGTAGATAAGGCCAATGGTTTACGAACGGAACTGATAGTCTATCGACCGAAACCATTACCACTCCTAGTATTGGTGTACAATGATTTCATCAGTTGATTTGCAGTAAAACACTGAATCGTTATTGCATCAAGAGTAATTTTCCACGAAAAATACGACCTCATTGAAGCGAAGCCAGTCGAGATTTTCTGTCTTTTTGAGACAGCAGAAATTTACAATTCTTCATGTAACAAAATTGATTTGTTGACAGCACCGAGTACAAGACGGGATACAAGATGATAGAAATATGAGAGTCTTCATAATTATAAAATAAAAATATAAAAGTGATGCCAAATACGTAGAGGTCGAGAACCGTGGAAGTCTTTACTAAGCCACTAAACCAACCTACGAACTGCTTGTACAAATGAGCCACCTCAGGTTGCGGCAACGCCTTGTTTGAATCAAGCTTCGGCAGAGCGGTACTTTGAAACAAAGTTTCGTGAGAAGAGGACGACGGGATGAAGCCTCATCCTGTGTCTCGTACAGTGGGCACAGGGGGAATGAGGAGATCTCATGCTGCACGATTATCGCTAATTGTCGGACCTACATCAGTACCAGCGCGAGCTCGTGAATCAGTGAATACAGATATTGCCGACTGAAGTAGCAGTGATATTCAACATTCTCAAAGATTTTACATGCATGTTTTGATCAAGTAAAATTATAATAGCGCTTACGGGATCTTAATGCAGTTTAAGACTGCATGTACCACGGAATCGAAGGCGTGTTGCATACGAGTGGACGTCATCCTCTGTTTCGACCGAGTCTCAGATGCTATTTTTCATTACAGAATTTGAGCGTTGCGTCGCGTTGTACAGGCACACAAAATTGGCCGTTTCTTCCATTGGCAGCTTGAAAAGGTCCTAGAATTGCCAGATGGTTTGTGTTTATGTTTTCTACAAGAAAATGCATCCCATTTGAACGATGGCACGGTCATGATAAATCATTTCGTCAAATTTATGAAAAAATAGGAACTACTCTAGTACTTTTTTGATACATTTGTTTATTTTACGCTGTACATATTCTATTTTAAAACTATGTAACAAATCAAAATATGTTTCTCAGAGATCAAATGATATTCAGAACTAGGTAAATTCTGAATTTTTTATGTAAAAAACTGTGTTCTGTGTTTCAAAATAATAAAAAATATATTCTCAATAAATATGTGAAGCAGCTGAAATTGGAACAACCTTGTGTGCTGGAACCAAAAATTTTTCTTAGTTATATGCTTCTCTGAGAAAACCGATAAACTAATTTCTCCATTGCCGCCTCCCTTAAAAGTTAAATCTGAGGGGAACTAAACCTTGAGAATTTACACCCATCAAATTGGGCATCAGGTCCCACTCGGAGTGGTAAAAACTCCCTCATCACGCGACGACAACAGCATGAGATTCAACTCCTCGTCAGCGTGTGGGAATGCTCCTTGGTTACACGAAAGCTTAATTGGTGGAAAATGTGATTGAAAAAGTACTTTTCGAATAGGAAGTTTTAACAAATTAGGCAATCGCTCTCCTCTCGTTTCAGCCAAATGCCTTCTTTTTACACAAGCTAGCAGCCGAAAGGGAGATTGGGCCAGACTCTGTTCTTATAAGCTACAAAACCTGTAAGCTTCATTTTATGCATATTCGGCAAAATTTTCAAGAAGCATTGAAATGAATGAAAACATACACAATAAAAAAAAATTTAAATATATTTTTCATTTTTGTATCCCATTTCTCGATAAAAATGATACGGAAAACCCTAAAAGAATTTGGCTATCTGCATCTGGGGAACCCTTTATATGAAAAATTGGCATGCAATTGGGATACTTGAGAGCTAAGAAAGCTGTAACTCCGTATGACGACCCGTGATCTACTTCAAGTGCTGGTGTAACCATATTGGGATGTAGGGCTTCACCTTCTGTTGTTAAATTACTTGAACGCGGAATCGGGAAACTCTTACTTGGAACCAAGTTATTTGTGCGAAAGTCAGATTTCGCGTACAGCCATCAAGCGCTAGTACTCGGCGATATTGACATTGAGCGACCGTAAGCAGACTCCTCAGACAATGCAGTTTCAGTTGCTATGAAGCGTTGGAGCGTAGAATATCGTGTGTTCGTTGTCAGACAGTTCTTCAGAAACAATGATTCTATGGTCACGGTTCAAAGATTTTTCCGTCGAAATTTGAGCGGCGAACGTTGAGATGCAATCTGAGTTCGAATCATTATAGTCCAATGGGTCGCGGGGTTTAAAAGTGCTAGATTTGTGAAGAAAAAGAAACCACCTGGTCATCCCAGTTCAGTTCGAACTCCTGATGTTGAAGAGCCGTGCGTAACTTTCAGGAGAGGATCCATATTTGTGTCTGGCAATAAAGACGTCATCTCCAAGACATTACTTTCCGAACCTAACTGAGGTGCGTCCATTTAAAAAAATGCAATAAAAAACTATTACTGAATGCATGCTTCTATTTTTTTAATCAAACCAGGTTTCAGTTATTCATTATTGAAAAACATGCGTTTCCTCTATTCTACCTTGTACAACATGAACCGCAGAAGCTTAGGAATTGTCTCGGGAGTTTTACATTTGGTCAAAATGTGATGCCCAGCGAGGCTTTTCACTAGTATGCGAGATAAGTCACAGTATGCTCGGAAGAACTCAAATCTATTTCCGCCGTTTTTATTTTTCGAAGAAAAGGTGACTTTCGTGAACATCTGCTAACTAATACTGCAACTGGTGGACTAGTACACATTATACCACAATCATTTTCCAGAACTGCTACACAGTTCATGCAACATAATCCTTTATCCTGCATCATGATACATTTAAAAACAATATTGTCTCCAATTATTGCTTGGATCGTCCTACCTTCCAATGGAATGTGCGTTGTCGCAATCACAATTTAAGAATTTTTTCTTCTCCTAACAAGTCCCTAAGACTTTCTCTCTAGCGACTCAAGCGTGTCTCAGAGCCACTTCCATTTATCAGATTATTTCAAATTGCAGCTGTTTTCTGAATATTCTCGGAAAGCGCGAGCTTGTGCCCCCGGCAGTTAGCTAATTATTTCATCGCTTAATTGCTGTTTGAATGTTCTCTAGGAGCGTGCCGACAATCAAGGGTGAGAGCTACCGGAGCGACCGAAAATAACGACCTCTGCGACACAGACAGCAGCATTTTTCCTTAGATTACGTTTTCCGTCCATTAGACGAAGATGTAGTAGGTTTTTCCTCTGGGCAAGATTTAGGTGCTCAATAAAAGTCGCCGAGCCTCGAACTTAACTTTGAAGCTCAAGCACTTTACTGCTGCTCGTAAATAAATGGCGTGATTGCTTCAAGGAGATATTAGGGAGTGACCGAATGGAGGTCTGATCGTGCGATGGCGGACTTGAGTGGAGCGTCTGCTAGAGAAGAGGAATCCTTTGGGACTCCAAAAACTTGAAGTTTTCATGCTCTCTCATGCTGTAAAAAAGTTAGCGGTGAAATTTTCTCTTCTTAGGGGTGTAGATAAAGTGAGAAAATAACCTTTCGTTCGAACAGAAGAAGGCTCTGAAAACTGTGCATGTGTAGGTGTGTTTCAACTTTGGTGAAAAATAATCAAATTTGTAATTGCTGCGCAATCGTACGCCTGCCAAATAAATATTTTAATTGTTCTAATATACTGGTACATGTAACGAACAAGAGTTATGAAATAAATATGTTTTCTACTCTCATAAGAATCGACTGAGAAAAGTGTAGCAT
Organism: Orchestia grillus; assembly: GCA_014899125.1. Lineage (NCBI taxonomy): Eukaryota > Metazoa > Arthropoda > Malacostraca > Amphipoda > Talitridae > Orchestia > Orchestia grillus. The sequence continues at coordinate 8,740 of VOMN01101122.1, forward strand.
CAAAATTCTCGTTAATGAAGTATTTGAGCATAATATTTTGATCAGGTGCTCATTTTCGCAAATCAAATCTTTGACGAAAAAACTGTCTTGAAAAATTGAAAAACCACAAAAAATATTATTCAGGCCTCCGACCGCTGCAGCAGCAGGTCCCCATACACTCGACAGAGAGGTCAGTCGGACCGCTTTGGTCAGATCCTCTACAACTGTCGGAAACATTTGCTCCCTCCATATAGCGTGTGTGAGCGATCACGCCACATGGTGAGAAACACTCATCAGTAACATCCTCAAATTTATGGATACACCTTTTTATTTCCCGCCTATTACATCTACACAGTACAGCAAGTATTGCGTATAGGTTGAATAGCGGAAATTGGCGCTAATTGACAAGCTGAACGTATTTTGGATACTTTATTGAAATATTATTCTCTTCTCCTGGCCAAGATAAACAGATTTCCCACCTCATTAATCGGGAAATCGATTGATCTTTGCGCGATGAATTACGAGACAAAGAAATGGTGAAAATTTACCTAAAACGTCCATTTCGAAATGTGTTGAAGGCTGAGGCTGCGTGCCGGCATTCGTCATTTGTCGTCGCGATCACAGGCATTCCACCAGACCCGACGTCGTCTCTTCAGCGCACGTATACAAATGGTACGCTTCGTGCAGCGTACTCTCCGAATTTAGGCGGCGAAAATTCGTAATTTTCATTCATAGTTGTTTCACTGAGTTTTTTGATGAACGCACAATAATCAATGGAAATTATTATTATTTATAATTTGGAGCGTAACTTTCGAGCATATTGCACAACGGTGTACTCCTCCTGGTCCTGCCTCATGCCATGTAACGCTCGAGCGAAATACATATTTCAACTACTGTCATCATTTCGATTTGTTAGGTACCTTGTTGTTTCTGCTATCCAAAGCCTCACGTGCGTGGGCACCCGAAGTAGAAAAAAAGTGATAGTCCGTGTCCAGTCTGTGAAAAACCTAATTATTTCATTTTTATAAAAGCGTTTTCCATAATAGTAACAGTTTTAAATTTCATGAAAGTGCCCATTTTTGATCTCCAAATGTTTAGCGAGTGAGCTAAAACCCTTGCCACATAACAAAACATATACGCAGCAGAATACAATGAGTTCGGCGTTTGTTTCCTGCCGTGAAGGATGTCCTAAATATGAATAATAAACAAGGAGAGAACATGCGTGAATAGTTGCATCTGAGTTGTAATGCGAAGTGCTAGAAGAAAGCCTTACTGTATTGAAAAAATCTTACTCAACATTAAGTATAAGTAACTGGTTTCATGCGGAATCAGTAGAATATTTCCAAGCCACCAATCGTTATTTTAGAGCTCGGTCGATGCTGCATGTAATTACGATGGAAGAAGAAGCGTTCAGAACGTTCCGGCGAGCAGCATAGGTCAGCAGGCGGCGTGCGTGCGTATGTACTACAGAAAAGGGCACTTGTACGCTTTTACGAACTAAAAATGGTCGAGGGGTTTCCTGATGATTTCAGAACAAATGTGAGGGCATTTGTATTAGAGAATTAGCAAACAGATACAAATTCCTCTTTTGGTCATAAAAGAAATGATGCTGGCTGTCTGACTGCTATTTCCCTGACTGTCTGGAGCCTGCAATCTCTTCCAATTTCTCTTGGATCAAACATCCGTGATGCTCATTCTTGAAAACTTGAGTGCGTAGAAGTGAACCGCATAAATTTAAATCAGTCCTTTGGCCAACAGTGATGCGATTTAAGCCCGGGAATCTTATACATATTGTCTAAGTAAACGAGTTCTGTATGTATAAATTCATATTTTTGTGCATAAGTTGTGTAATACATCTAATTGACCATTTGTTGGGTATTTATTCGCACTTACTGAGCTTATTTCTCACTACTGGGTCAAATGTTATCACGATGTGCTAAGTTTATCACGATATTGTTGTCACGGTGCACTTGTTTTCCACTATACTGGGTCAATTGTTATCACGATGTGCTAAGTTTATCACGATATTGTTATCTCGGTGCACTTGTTTTCTACTATACTGGATCATATGTTATCATGATGCACTGTGTTTATCACGATGTACTATGTTTATCATTATGTTGTTTTCATGATGCACTATGTTTATCACGATGTTACTATCGTGATTTGCTTGTGTTCAACACTGAGCCGAAAGTTACCACGATGCGCTGTGACGTAGCACCACCTCAAAATGTTCACCAAATTGCGACCGAACTTGCCATGTCACCAAGGTTAACAAAAGAGGTTAGGGAAAGAGCAGAAATCATGTGTATGCTATTTAAAATTATCGCGAAAAGAGTTCTTCAGAGTATATACCTTGACAGCACGTATATTAACTTATAAATAGGTAAAAAGATAACGCGTTGAACTATTCACATATGAATAGTTCATGAACTATTTATTAACTTTTCATTGGCGATGAAGTAATAATATTAATGTTATATTAACATGTTCGTGCTCAAGACATCGTCAAAGGTGAAATGACAACAAAAATTACGATGTTGACCTTTAAAAATTCCTCATAATTGAGCATGGACCTCTTTTCATTTTCTCATTTAACTTATTTACTTGAGGTTTAAAATTTTGTAGTCCTGCAGTCAGAGTTCTAAGCTTCATTAAATAGTTCCCGTTATTACCTCCGGCTGAAATTCTACAGGCCTACCGCAATACCACATCTCAAAAAAATAACCGGTCAGAGTTCAGCGTTATGGTCGCCGGGAACCGCTGAGAAAGTCACACCACGACTCGTTATCTCCACTTAGTAATGGTCCAAGTTTGTACTCGCAACTAACGGATTCTAATCCAAATTTCGCCAAACTTTTCAAATTGAGAGACAAAAAAAGAGTTCAAAATTTTTGAAAAGTGCAAAGTTTTTCCATGTAGCCATTTCATGGCTGTGGGGATGTCCTACGCTGAGGCCTTGATGTCTCGCGACCTGGGATTTATTTTTTGAGGGGAGAAGCAAGGGCTAGAAATTCGGGCCTTCGAATTCACATGGCAATAATGAATATTTCAGCTCATTAACAGCGAACAAAGTGCTTTTAGAATAAACAGTATCGTAAAATTTCTTCAATGTAAAAACGACCTGAATTCAAAACGCTAAATATTCCCCTTTTGAAATGTAATACGTACGCAAAAATTCAAGGCACATGCTTTTGGTAGGCAGAACAGCTAAAGACGAGTTCCATCTATTCCTGAGAGTACCTGCCTGTTGCTGTTGGTTGTTCCCGCACCAATAGCTTGAGCTACAGGGCCTTGCAGGCAGCTCATGTAAATCCTTGAAGCTCGTGTGAGATTTAATTCCAAGTGCGTTGAGTGTATCGTGTTTGGAGCGATGGCTTAATCCCCTCCTATATTAGAGTTCTGATTGAGGGTGGAAAACACTCGCCTGATCCGCCTGATAGCTTCTTGCTCTGACGGAATTTTCCGAGGTATCCTTCCTGTGCTTGAGTGGACAGGGCCTGCACATACATATGTACTCCTGCCGCGACTGGCCTGCGCAGTGTTGGGGCGGCCTGCACGTGCGCCTGCTGTGACTGGCCTGCGTGGCCTGCGCAGCGGTGGGGCGGCCTGCACGTGCGCCTGCTTTGACTGGCCTGCGTCGTTGCCACGCTGGTGAACACGTAAGATTATATCATCAATGACATTATCAGTTATTGTAACTTTCTAGTAACATCTAACCTTATGCTTTTTGGCATTAATGGACCGTAAATCAAAAATCGCTATCTCTACATACGTCGCCCGATAAGCCTTAGACTTCATTGGGGCCCACAGGGTGAGTATATTCTGACTCTAGTTTATTGTATCATTTCTCCCTTCATTGTAATACCATTTCCGATGTAAATTACTGGTGGTAAATAAATGTTTCAAATCGTCGTTACTTTTTTTAAGTCCGTCATGCTTTCATATTTCGTTGGTCTGTCATTGTCTTAGCAGTGCGAATAGCGGACGTCTTGAGGAGTTTATTTTTTTCAAATTTATATGGAAGGATAACTAAGACAAATATTATTTTAGCCCAGTTTTCGGTGAAATTTGCTCCGACCGTCTTCTAATTATTCTTATAAATATAATTTTATATATTAATGCGCTTGTACCTACCTACCTACCTACCGTTCCGTGACGCTTCGCCACTTGGCAAGTGAAATTTCAGGTCTCGAGCGAAGTATCCTGTATACGGGTTGCATGTTTGGTTATAAAAAGCCAGTCTTCGCGGCACATTTTCAGTTTCCCTAATAGAGTTCAGACCACTCGCATCATCAAGGAACAAATTGCTTCCGAAACCGGACTATCTCTGCCCTGAACCTTCATCCTCTGTCCAACACTTGAGTCCTCTGTCCACTTCTCATGGGCTGATTTATCTAAAGTTTGTTCATCTAAATTTCCGTGAAATTTTCACGGGTCCTGCCAGTAAATATAATAAATCTAATAAGTCCATCTAAACAGTTAAAAAACGAATATCTCGAAAAATTGTAGAACCATCTTATAGAATAAAAGAAACGTACAAAATTAACAGGACGCTTGAATATTTCGCAATAATTTCTTCTTTTGATCATTGGCCACTGACGCTCCTCCTTGTAATTCTGAATTTAAAGAAAATCAATTTAACGTATTCTAGATACAAGCCCACAGCACACGTTGTGTCACAGTGTACATAGTGTGCCTTCGAGATTTCGAGTCCCATGAAGACGGTCAGAGCAAATTGGACCGAAAGCATGGGCTAGATAATATTTTGTCTTGATTTTCCTTCCTTATAAATTGGGAAAAAATCTGTAATTGTATTCGTGTCAACTTTTTTCGCGCTTTTTATCAAATTTAAATAGCACGACCTGTAGTAAAATGGTGAGTTTTTCTTCAAAATATCGAATAATGATTCCTCATTTATTTTCTACGTGGAGACGCGCCCTGCCAAAAATGGGGGGACAACTGATATTAATTTCTTAAGATTCCCTCTTATTTACGGTAACTATGAAATGAAATGATGTTATTTCCAGTATCACTGATACGGACTGCCTTCTCTAACAGTCTCGCTGATTAGGAATACCAATTTTTTCTTATGTAAATCCCTAAGAGCGTGACAGAGGGACGGATGGACCAACCAATTTACACTGGGCTATTATTATATTGTAGGATTTCACTAGAAACACCATTTTTTAAGGTGTTCTGCTATATTTTTCAAAATAAAAGTCTTAATGATATTATAGCTCTCTACATTTATGTAATTAACAGATTTTTCGTCTCTTAATTACTCATATTTCTATACATATCATTTGTGCACCGGACTCACTCTCGATTTGTGATAGATATTATTTAGGGTTTAGTCTTGATTTTATCTTAGGAATCATTGCGTGTACATATGTATGAATAGTACAGTCTCTATCACCACCAGTACACTAGCTCAGCAGGACGATGCATCGGTTAACATCAATTTAGCAGTTGTACTTGTAAGAAATTACAACTTATTTGAGCTCACTATTTAATCGTTTGACTTCGACGATCAACAAAACGGTGCAGTTCAATCCTTCTCAGCTCTACGCTAGCGCCAACCAATAACACGGAAGACGTTGCCTACGCTCGTTGAGAGAGCCGCTCGAGTTTCATGCGTCGCTCCGACTGTTTGAACACTGCTTTGTGCTGGCGGAAAGTGCAACCAAGATCGGTAAAGTTAAAGGGAAACCTTGCGCGAGTTAGCGGGTAACCCTGCACAAGTTCAAGAGTAACCCCCACGCAAGTTGCCCGAGATTTCGACAAGACTCGTAGGGCTTTGCAGAGGCTTGGGCTGCTCTGTTTGTGAACTGAAATTGGATAAGAGAACCCTGCATAAATTTGGAAGAGGCAGAACCAGTCTCCGGCAAGTCGTCGTCGCGATGACAGAAAGGATCTGAACAGATTCTTGGAGTTTACAGTAGCGGCAAACGAATTCTTTGGAAGAGAGTATTGGCGATGGGAATATCCTACTCACTGTTTTATTTCAAATTCATTTGAAGCATCTTTCTGTGTGCCATCGAAAATATCATTATCATGTACAAGAACATCATTAAATATGCAATGTTTTTCAGAAGGCTCAGGTTTGATGGACCCCAACACGAAGACTATATAGGATCTCGGATTTATAGCATCTCGAAGACTATATAGGATCTCGGATTTTCGCTGCTAGGCTTCTTGGCTATGGCTGAGGGTGACGTTGTGAGCTGTGCTGTCGGCTTCACACACGTACAAGCGGGTGTGCGTTCGGAGGACAAACACGGCAGTAGGAAATCTCTTAAGAAATGTCACCTCACGTACCGGAGACAATATATATAACATGCGTAACGCTTCTCCATGACGCGTATCTGCCTCAACTTACGTGTTCATGGCAGATTTGCGAGTGGAGAAGGCGGGAAGGAAACCACCAACAAAACTTGAGCGATGAAACCTCGCGCTATCCGGAAGCTCTGCTCCTTCAAAGGCCAGTTAGCTAGAGTTACCTCTTAGCACGGTCACCACTAGTTGGTCTCTGTGTATCACTAGTGCAGATACGTAGTCTACTTCCAGGCTAGAATAGTCAAACACTTCTTTGATGAAGTCTGTGTTGCCACTTATTTGGTCTCTAACGTCACTAGTATAGTCCTTATTGCCACTAGTATAATCTCTATCGCCATTAGTTTAGTTCCTATTGCCACTAGTGTAGTCTCTATCGCCACTAGTTTAGTCTCTGTCACCCCCAGCATGGCCTCTTCTAGTGCCACTAGTATACGAGCAGTCTCGCTCGCCTTTAATAATAATAATAGTTCAGCAAAACGTTGCCGCGACTTGACATAAATTTAGCCACATCATAGAAAAATTTTCAACGCAAAGGTGGAGGTTTTCCAGAAATTAGGAGGTTAAAAAATTGCAAAAAAAATAGGGAAAGCGCCTTACAGAAGAACTTAGGGATTGAAATATTTTCTGCTATGATGGGCTCAGCATTCATTAGATTGCTAAGAGAAACTCGGTTCCTAACACAAATACACACAGCAAGTTCGGGGCCTTATGATGCTTGGCCGGCTCCAATCTTTAGTCGACAACCGTTCCTACCACCGCCGTCGTAGCTTGAACAGTGCATGCAAAGGCACCCGAAGCCAATAATTGTTTCAAAGAGAATCAACGACTCGCTTCTGAGGAGTGCAGAACTTTGCATCTCCAGCTTTCCAAGTGGAGGTCGAGGGCAGAGGACTCCTCGCAAGATGAGCGCGAGGAGTTCACTTTAGGAGCACAGGTTTTTGTTGCAGCGGCTGTGCAGCGCTTGTTTGCAGGCTGCAATAATTCGGAGCTGCTCTCGGCGAGGGCTCTAAACTTGCAGTTTTACAAAGGAGCATAATTAGGCAATGGCTGGCCAGCCAGGCAGGCCCTCTCGCTGCAACAAGGCCTGCAAAATTGGGCGTCGGTGTTGCGCCGGAAGCGTGTCCAAGTTGTGTCGGTGTAATATAAAAGTATATTCTAAACATGTAGTGTATACGTACAATTTTCTTATTATTATTAAAATATCATTTCAATTTTACTTATGAACAGTACCTGAGGTTCAAATGTGCGCAACGTAGAAAGAGTTTTTTTGTGATCACTGCCATGCTGNGTTGGCGACGTTAGTGGTGGGTATGGGTCAGTTGATGGTGCTAATATCATAGATACAAACATCAAACACCATAAATATCATGAGCTACTACTTAATTTTATTCAATGTTGGTCTGACGCAGTTGGTCTGAATTTGCACGCTGGTCTGAATAGACACGCAGCTGCCTGACCCTTCATGAGCTCACACAGTTTTATCATTGTTCACGTTCGATGATGCAATGAATTGCTCTATTTCATCATTATAATTCCTCGAGTGTTTGTTAACGTACAAGTTGGGCGCTGCTAAAACTATCTAATTTTATGCAGGGAGCTCGAAGTGAAAGTTTAAAATTGATGTTCGAATTCCAAATCTTAGCGAAAACTGTCTAAATTCAAACAGCATAAACTGATAAAATCAGAAAACACGATTCAAATGTCCAAATAAAAATTGAACATCAAAAATGAGCTAAGGAATGGAAATAAAGTACAATAAATGAACTTTTTTAACTTGAACTTTTCTTATAGGAGATCTAGGAGTTCGCTCGACGCAGTCCCAGGACTGGCGGGGCAGAATGAGAGGTGAGTGGCTGATGGCATCCCTGGGCAGCTAAAAAAGCAAAATTTGCCTCCATATTTCCTGAAATTTTTTTAACTCATTTGTCAATGCCAGGAGAACTCTACAGGTAGCTCTTGCTCAGCGCTAGGCGGATTGCTGTCTACTTCATTGCGGTGAAATCATTTTTGAAAATGACATGCATTCCTGCGCTAGTTATGGGGCGCTAGAGAAGTGCACTCCAGCGTTAGCTATGAGACGTATAGACGTGCACTCCAGCGTTAGCTATGGGACGCTAGAGATGTGCACTCCAGCGCTAGCTATGGGACGCTAGAGACGTGCACTCCAGCGCTAGCTATGGGACGCTAGAGACGTGCACTCCAGCGCTAGCTATGGGACGCTAGAGACGTGCACTCCAGCGCTAGCTATGGGGCGCTAGAGACGTGCACTCCAGCGCTAGCTATGGGACGCTAGAGACGTGCACTCTAGCGCTGGCTATGGGACGATTGAGATTTGGAAAATATTTTCCTTCGATAGCGAAATTCCCTTCCAATGAAATAGCAACTTACATGATATACAGGAAATGCAGTGTTGTGGTGTCATCAATGGCCAAACAACGGTCATTTTCAAGCTCAGGAGGACGACACAACCCACGCCGTCGCGACCGCAGGAGAGCAGCGCCGCACTCTGGCCCTCCAGCAGCTCCCAGGCTTTGGCGGTGAGCCTCAAAATCGTCCTTTGTTCAATTAATGACGTTTGTGATAAGGTTTTTTGTTTTCTTTTCCTTTTCTTTTTAGTGCTGTACTTTGATGGGGATGCTCGAGGGTTAGTGTGTATTTCACTCTCAATTGAATTTTAAGAAAAATCGATTCTGCCAAAATTATTACAACTTACCATTAAAATAACAAAAGTTTAAATTTGAGATCAATAACACTGGCTCGAAGGCTTCCGTTCATTTCTAAATGAAATTGCATCAACAGTAAAAATTTTGACCACCTACAAAAAGTAAGAATTGCATTTCATCTTATGAGATTTTATAGACCATTTATTCCTTAAGCCTGTTGGAAGAAACATATTCACTTTTTCATGTTATTAAGCTCCGGCAGTAAAGAACTATTCAGCAGACATAAAAGATAAAAAAACACTCCAATTATCCTTTGGAAACTAGTTCAAATGTTACATTTTAGACTCACTGATTGCTTGGATCCCTCTGGACAAATCCATCAGAAAAGCGAGTGAGAGCCGTTGACAGCTGCACTGCTCTGAGACTAAGTCAGTTGGGAGGTCCATGTGGTTGCTATGCCTGGCATGCTGGCCGGGCTCATTGAATTATGCCGCCAATTCATTACAGAAATGAGGGCTCCAAGACTTTGCTGTGGCCGGTGAGACGCGCTCGCCGGATGGGACCAGCGCGTGAGGCTGTTGTGCTGCTTCGGCTGCGGGACAGAATGAAAGGGCTCAACTTCTTGGACGTATTTCGAATCATTCGATGATGTTGTAAACAGAAATATTGAAAGGCTTGTAATCCTAAAAAAATTTACGGAAGAAATCTGAACTATGAATTAAAATTCGACACGCATGAAAATCCAAGCTTCAAATTTCTGAAAAAAATAATTTTCCGAAGAACCCATTTTTTTTACTTCCCAATTGTGGCTGAAGCTTAAGCTCAAATAAGCTCCAACAGTACTAAATATTCTGCTCTCCAATGTTCAGGAATTTTCCATTTCGTTTGAAGTGCTATCATGCTTCTTATGCATGTTATTCTGCGCTTTTAAGCCAAGTTATTTAGTGTCAGTTTTTGACGTAGAAAATGCATAATAAGCTTCGCAAAACTAAACAGAGAAAACAGAAGTAATCCTGAACAATGAAGATTATTCAGCGGCCAGATAGAAAATAATGCAGGGTATAGAGCATCAAATATTTTTACCTCTGCTTATCTTCCTCTTCGTACAACTTTTTCCTTAAATTTTCATGTTGGCTAGCAGCAGCAGATGACTAAGGTCTTGCAAAAGCATTTACAACTCTGCTGACAACTCGATTGTTACCTCGAAATTTCACCCTCTATTCAAGCAGCAAACTCCACCACTGAGGGAACGCCTTCACAGCTCCGCCGTTGGTGACTCTGTACCTTAAAAATACTTTGGCTTGATTGATAATTCGAACTCCATAAATAAAAATTCTGAAAATATTTCCTTCGGATTATCTCTCTCGATAAGAATTAAGATGTCGTATCAGCTACTACATGGATGCTCACCGAGATCTGGTAGCTGGCTGACCGGACAGTTGTGGTCGTATAGTGATGTCGTACACTTCAAATTTGGAACAGTTGTGCTACGGTTGTAGTTATTGATGCAAAGTAAACATAAATCAGCTGACAGGTTGCGTAAAATCCTTTGAAACATTAGTGAAATGATTGGAGACCTGAAGTATTTGGTTCGTTAGGCATCCTTTAGAATGCCCGTATGATTGGACGTGCACCAAACTCCCCCAAAATTTAGCTTCAAGTATTAAGGGAATTCCATTAAGTCGGGCTTCTCGTAGAATATTCGTACTCATTGTAGGACAGAACTTCACATTGTAAATTGAGACTGCATTCCTAATACTCTAAGCCAAAATCTTAATCGAAGCGAAAGCTGGGGGACTTTCGCTGTCGTTTCGGTACCTCAAATACAAATTTCTTTGAAAAGTTTTATTATACAATGCAGTAGCAAACCACTTGTATCAGTTTCGATGTGGACAACGCTGAGAGAAATTCACTTACATGTCAGCACGCGGTGCCTTTGTATCGGTACGATTTTTTCAAGGCCACTAGAAAGCGGACAATCAGCGTGATGACCTCACGCTGTAACCCAAAGTTTGTAGCTACAAAGGTCTGGCCAACTCGCTGATAAACAGTGTGATCGTATAAAGTCCCTGTACACTTTTGAAATTTGAATTACAAGAGCAGTTGAGAAGATATTCAAATTTGGCGTGTTCCATTGAACAGAGGGGAGATCTAAGTTTTTTATTAAATTGAATTTTTGCCTGCGGGAATCCTGTTGATTGAAGTGACGTTTTTTTAAAAGGATACCCCATGGAAATGAGTTAGAAAGAATAGACCAATTTCCGAAGCTACCTCGTTTTTCAGATATGACACATCTGGATTTCTTTTTAAAGGGCTATGCTGAAATTACGTGTATCGAATAAAGAAAAAAAATATTAGTGAACTTAAACGAGTTTGATATTAAACTTCACGGCACCCACTGATGAGGCTATGCTGCAACGGATGTGTCCAGAAGTTCATTGATGATGTGCACTTCCTCGATGTGCGTCGTAAAGATGTGTTAAGTAAAATAAAGAAAATTTTGATAACTACTGTTCATAAAGAAATAAGTTAAATTTATATATTTTGCGTACTGTCTCTGAAATAAAATGTCAGAATGGTAATGAGACTATGAGCCAAACTAGTTCGAACGTTATATTTTCGAAGCACTTCAATCCTCTTGGATAAATCATGCGCAGATTTCTGTCCTTGTTGAATTGTCTGAATTTTCTTTGGCCGTTTTATAGCTCAAACAACCGGTTTCGTAGGCAAGAGGTATGTAGATTTTGTGAATGAGAATTCATTCTCATAGATTATGTAGGCCTAAATAATAAATTATTTTATGTCTCACGGTTAATTCAAACTACGCAGAATATACCTTCGACTCCGAGGTAATTCGCTCGATACGAATTCGTTTAGTACACATGCCTCGTGTAATATTCACGTCTGTTTTTATGCATCAAAAACCTTCCCGTTGCTCTCACTAGACAGCCATGGGCAGCGGCTCGAGGGCAACAGATTGATTTTAGGCGGCGCTTCACCCGAGACTGAGGCAACATTTGAAGCTCTCACCTCGCCCAAGGGCGCAACTGAGGCAGTTTTGAATAATACAAACACAGCTCGCTTTGGCTTTGAGTTTAAATATGCATCAAAGGGATGAAGGCCTTTTAGTCGAAAATTTAACCCCTAGACATTCCCTCGAAGAAGCGACTTTGATTCCATTGGCAGAGCCGTCGAGTGTGAGAGTAAGGCGAGAAAGACGGGTTTGAGGAACAGGTCAGCAGGCTTAGGCAAGCTTTTGAAATTTCTAGTTTCTTTATCAATATGCGAAAGGAGTTACAGCCTAATTTACAGAGCATTTTATAGGTAGTAAACACATAAAACTGTATTCACACACTAGTACGGCTTTATAATTTTGATGGATGCTTGAATCTCAACCTTAGAAATTTTTTAGCCAGAAATGTTTCCCAGTTTCTCCAATTTCACAATCAAAAATTTAAGCGCACGCAAACAAATTTTTCAGACCCGTACATACTTTTTGAGTGTTAAGCAGAAAAGCAAACTTATCTTGATAGGCACTCCTCGCTGTTCTCGAATCTCCGCAAATATTTTCCGATCTATTTTTTGATGTGTATATGTCATGCATTCAGGGCGTATAACTCTACTGCGGTTATAACAGACATCATGAAATAATAATCAATAATCAACGGGAAGATGGGACTAAAGGAAGCACTAAATTCTACCCTTGTTTTTCATCGCTCAGGAGAGATGTTGTCCAACTCAGTAGTAGTCCACGGACTCTCAAACTAAATTTTCGTTTACTATTGATTCCCAGCAATGCTCTTAGGTGGCCATTTGCCCAGGAAAATATTCAAAGATTTCAAGGTGAGAGCAAGTCAAAAGCACTGGAGGAACGTCTAGCACAACCAAATTCAAAAGTTGAATGGAAAACAAGAGATCTATTCGTATCTGAGACATAATAATTCAATCTGGACCCCATGCCTTGCATCCAGATGCAACAAGGACGTCAGGTAAAGCAATAGTAGGTTAGTTTGAAGTGACAAAGATGGAAGGTGGTAGGAATGCCGAGTGAAGTCACGAGTGAAGCTACTTGCAGTGTTATTGTGTGGTGGTAAAATAGACGAGGAGAACAGTTGCAGTGGGAGATGAAATGGCAAAAAATAAAAAGGCAGCAATGCGATGGATGATGAAGCAGTGCCATTCCGTACAAATTACGTTGCGTGAACAAATAGATCTTAAACACCATGAGTCTTCAACCAATACGACAGAAAAGTACGCACGTAATCGAAGTTATGTGTTCCGGATTGTCAAGTTAAATTTTATTCAAATGAAGGAGAGATTAGAGAGGAACTTCAACGAATGTGATTAGTACAGAATTAGTATATTTGAAATCAAGGGAAGGGACAAAATGTTGTCTCAACGCGTTTCAAAAGTTCACTGCTGCAGCTAGCCAACAGACAACATCGAAATCAATGCAACCTTTCGTCAGTGCAAACAGTAAACTTTGCTAACTACATCAGCAAAGTGACGATCTCGGTACCGAGGAGGAGGGGAAAGAGCAGCGTCGGGTGGGGAGAGAAACAAGATTCCACGATTGCGTTGGAGAAAATACAGCGAGACTCTCTTCTCTTTCCATGACCGGCGTGCATTCTTTTCTGGTTTTTGCGTCAAATTATTCAGCTTTCGACATAATTTTTTTAGAAAATCTTCCTAATTGTAGTGCATGAATAAGACAGCTTAATAACTTTATAAGATGCAGAAACATGCAATACACAAATGTCTCTGATAGTTTATCTGACGAATTGATGGAGTGCTTCAACCTGAAGATGCCTTCACTCACTTCTAGAGTTCTGCGAGCCTCCTTGGGTGACTCAGCATTGCCGCTGTAGATTAAATCATGAGGACAGAATTTATTTTCTGCAACGAACTGAGCAAAGTTTGTGTCGTAAATCTAATTAGCCACTACTAATCAGGACAACTTGAGTCTGATCAAAGGGTTCCGTTCGCAAGCCAAGCGCGGAATGTGTTTGTTGAACATCGGCTCGTCTTGATCGTGATGGCCCATTATGTTTGTTGAACATCGGCTCGTCTCGAGCGTGATGGCCCATTATGTTTGTTGAACATCGGCTCGTCTTGAGCGTGATGGTCCATTATGTTTGTTGAACATCGGCTCGTCTTGAGCGTGATGGCCCATTATGTTTGTTGAACATCGGCTCGTCTTGAACGTGATGGCCCATTATGTTTGTTGAACATCGGCTCGTCTTGAACGTGATGTCCCATAATGAAGCACGGGCGGACACGCGTTGACTGCGTGAACCGACCTCGACATGGATGTCGTCTGGCCAACAATTGATAAAACCATTGATAACTGTGTAAATCGATATCACCGACTTTATTTTGTGGTTTTTGAAGTTCATTCAACGCAGCACGACTAAAAGTCTCTCATGGGAGTACTATACAGGGTGTCCCAGAAAAAAGGAAACCCATTTCAA
>VOMN01101125.1:0-10915 GCA_014899125.1 Orchestia grillus
CTTTACGGTGAGTATTGCATTGCAGGTCTGACATCTGGGCTGAGATTTTGTATCTGCTCAACACACTATGAAAGTCATAAATCAGAACTGTTAATGCTATTACCCAGCATTGAGTTCAAAACCCTACTAGATCATACATACAAATATAAACGTTTTTCAAACAATGTTCAGTAATATACAATAACTGATATCGAGCAAAAATTATGCTTTGTTTCTCACGACGTATGCACTTGCCAAGTCAACAATAACTAAGCTAATAACAGTGAAGGATGGGTAGCAAACGACGACTAGATAAATTCTTCCACAATAACACCAGCAATATATTTCGAGCAGTGTAACCGAATATATACTCAAGTATTCTTTAAAGATTAGTATTCCACATCTGAAGAAAATTATAATAGTCATCCCTTTGACCATGTACTAGATAGATAGATATTTGTTTAACCACCACTGATGCCAAANCGACGTGTCCTGGAACCCAACACAGGGTGAAATGCTTTGAGCTGTTTCGGCTTCACAAACTTTTACAAGATTAAGAGAAAGGTCTGCTAAATTTGAATCGAATCCGCTTCGGTGACGAGCAAACCTTTGCCTTGTATTTGAACAAAACAATGAAGAAAATACAACTTGTCGAACCAGTAGCTTAAAATACTCGTACAATGAATTTTTAGAAGCACGGGTGCAGAACGACGGCAAGTTTAACTGTAAAACCAAACCTGGAGAGAAATCGTATCATGGCTCACTGACTTTGTAGCTCAGAGCATTTTTGATGTTGCCTGATCAATGCGGTCATCTAACCAAACCTAACCTAAACTAACCAAAGTAGTCAAATATATGGATACAAATTTTTATATTTTCATTAAATTTCTGTTCATCACTCGTATATGCTAATTTAAATTAGAAGGAAAATTGATAGGATAGCCAAATTTGTTCAAATAAAATCCTTCATTTTTAAATTCACAATGAAAATATTCATCGACATGTAATTTTACCTGTGTGGAGAATGGCGGTTAACGTGTTATGGAAATACGATCTCGATTAACCTTTTCAGTACTGCAGGGACACCACAATGTGCCTCTGCTCGGCATTATACGTTGACATTTTTTTGGGGGGAGAACTATCGAGACTTCTTTGGAGCACCAGAAAGGCGAATATTGTGCATCTGACACCACCCTAACTAGACACACACCAACCACCAAAATTGATCATTGATACTTTAGGAACTCAAGTGCAAAGAACTTAATTAAGTTCCGAATAAATATGGAGAATAATTTACAAATTCAGGACGTGAAGGACTAAAAGACAGTGAAGCTCTTAGTTTGCACAACAAAAAATATTTGTCTCGATATCATGAGACACCATTAATTCTAATTTAACACAACTACATTACAGTTCACTGCACACGAGAACGTATTTCTAAAATAATGCATTGCCAGTTCAATTTTTGATCCCCCCCAAAAAAAAAACATACTAGAAATTAAACGATAGCAATCCATTAGCCTAGTCGGGTTTCCGTCACCATTGAATAGGAAATGAAAGTTAAGAATCTAATAAAATATCACTTTCTTATAAGAAAATATTTACAGACATTTCTACAAGAAAATTTTAGACAGAAGACAATCAGGCCATTTCGAAGTAGAAACATTAAAATGCACTTTCACAGAGCAGGTATTTGGGCTTTAGGTTTAGCTTCACAAAATTTTTCGGAACCATTGGTTGATGCTACATTACTGGATTCTAAAATTTTTGATATGATTTCGACACAGTTGATATTAGGTACTAATATTCATCGGGTGAAGCAAAAAATGAAACATTTATACAAGGCATATCCAAATTATAATGATGAAAGCATCAGGTTCCTGACTTAACAAAGCTAAAGCAAAAGTGGAGACTATATCCCTGAACATGCGAATACCCAAAAAAATCCATCACCAGTGATGTTTGACACTTTCCTCATTAATCTTCGTCGGCGGACAACTCTCACTTCAGCGCAGCCAAATAGTTCCTATATAATACCTTGTATTATCTGTATTATGTATCTTAGAAACCCATACAAAACTTCACACTAAAGGGATTTTAATCTTCTTATTGGAAATTGGTTCCTGTTTTACTTTGTACAGAATAAACAACTTAAGGCTACACGTAGAAACTTTTGAATAGCACTGTAGTGATTCTTGATCACTCTAATCACTTAGCTGTTCCGTTAGTGTAGGCATAAAAACTCAATCAACACGGTATGGTCGCAGTTACTGCTATCAATGGAAGCACCCCGTAAAGGGAGGGCCTTGACTATTGTTAACAAAAGTTTACAAAGTAGTCGAATCGAAAATCCATCATTACGACACCGGATGCTACGTCAGAGCAGCAGCGAAAGAAACTCGTTTTCACGCTAAGATTGTTTATTCTTTCGATGAATGCGTATCCGCTCCTATTATCCAATGGCAATCGAGAACTTAATGAGTCAAAGCCTCAAGGTTTAATTTAAATTTGAGTGAAAACATAGCAGTTATCTCAAAGGAGATAACAGCTATATATACATCAATTGCTGATATAAGAATTTAGTTGGCCGTCGTGATGATACCAAATGAGAAAAGGTACCAATTGGATCTCGGGTGTAATTATGGTAAAACTCTCACTCGAGCCTAGGATCGCAGACAGGGTTGCAGATGCCATCTATTCCACGCAGGGGAATCAGAGGCCGTATAGAGTCATGGGACTGCTTAAGCGGACAGCCATGAAAAAGAGGAGTTCCCTGAGGGTCAACCGAGCTCTGGTAATTACGCACAGGATCCCGAGGCAAGTCGGATATTAATTCTAGTTTCCACTTCTTGCGACAAGTTGTCTGAGTTTCAATAGATTTTGTGTTCACTAATAACGTTTGGCTTTCGTTGTTTTTAATGCTAAACTGTGGTTTCATGAAAATGTTACATGTAACATCCTTCAAATTGGTCTGTGAAATTTGATCAACATGTTCGGAATACCATGGAAATTTCGTCACGGTTTGCACTGTTTGATCTAAAAATTTCTTTTTCCTAACTTGAATCCACTTCGTACAAGTTTTAGGTTGTGCCTGAATGCCACAACTGACAGTCTCACATTTTATCTGTGCACCAATATTTTGCTTCGAAGCGTCTTTTCTCAAGTTTGCCTCTCCTTTGCTTTGACAAAGCTGAGGCTTCGCAGACAATTTAAAATAATTGTCAACTGCCTCTACGTCTTCTTTCTTTAGAACAACCGCAGGTTTTTTCTTGTAGCACTTCAACTTCAGCGCAGTTTCATCCAGAGTATTGCTGGCCATTTCATCGGTAGTATTAACGAAAATATCATTTAATATAGAATCTGAGCTAACTTTATTGGCCAAAGTTTTCGATTCAATAAAACCATAGCACGAGTTCTCCAGTTCCTGAAGTACATTATTAGCAGGTGGTTCTTTATTAATTTTAGAAATGCTTTCTGACGTTAATTTCGTATTTGGCAAGGGAACATTTTGTTTATTAAATTCATCACTTCTTCCTGGAGATTTTTCCATATTTGTGCTCTCACCTGAAACTTTGGCAGATTTCCTAATATCTGGACATGCATTATACAAAATGCCATCGTGGGTCATTGGTTGACTATCGTCATCAGAAATAGCTAGGTTCAATTGAGCTGATGAATTAAGAAAAGATTCCTTGGGAGAAGAAACTGCACACGGAGGAGATGAAAATAGATAATCCGAGTCGAACACAAGAGAAGTGTTGTGATTCACTTTCACAGAATTCTTCGAAGTGTTCAGAGGTTCACATGAATTATCAATATCGATAACTTCATGAATTCCATTAGGACTAAAATTTCCTTTGTCCAATTTTTGAACAGGACGAGCACTCAAATGGTGCTTCATAATTTTACCTGGGGGAGATGGAAGTGATGGATTCATAGCATCCTTCACATACTGTAAATTGCCATTCAATTCTGCGTAAAAGATCTTATTGGGAGGTTCACCCAGAGGATGAATTGAGCTCTCATCAGAGGTGCGTTTTTTTCCATTTGTAACATTCGTGGGAAAATTTAATACTTCTTCTGACTTGACAGTTTTTTGATCATTTGAATCATGACTCAAGTCTAGTTTTTGAGTTTTCTGGTCATTTGGAAATTTGTCAATCTCTGTTTCAAAATTAACAAGATAAGCAAAGGCTTGGGAATCTAAAGTAGCAGGACGGCGACCATGGAGAAGCTGGAGAGCTGACAGCAAGATCCACTTGTGCCAAGGAGTGGTGGCTTCCAAGGCAGCTCTCAACACAACGCTCGTCATAATCTGCCCAGAAGTACAAACTATCAGTTGCTAGTATGCATAAACTGATCAAATAAACGGGGAATATTAGGTTTTTTATTGATAATTCTTTATTTGAGTGTGCCATTAGCATAACTTTACTGCTGGTATGAAGAAACTGATCAAATCTACAGGGAATATTTAGTTTATTCAATGATTCTTTATGTGAGAGTGCAATTAAAGCAATGGTGCTGGATGCAGAACCTGACTAAATCTATAGGGAAAGTTTTTCTTTTTTGTCCATAATTCATCATTAAGTACCATGAACAGAGCAATACTATAAAACTAATTGAAAAATTGCCAAGAAAATTAATGTGGCTTGAAAGTTTGAGAGCGCAACCTCTAAATTCTGATTTTCACAAGTTCTTTCGAGTCTCTAACTCATAAAACAAAAAAAATCAAAACAAGAATACTTCTAACCTTTAAATTCCCATCAAAATTATTAGACATCACCAAGGCACATAGTGCCAGCTGACCACAATGCAGACATTCTTGAAATGACTATTTTATTGATCTAGCTTTGAAATAATATTTTATGATTATTACAAAATATTTTAAAATTAATTTTATATAACCAAATATATAAAATATCAATATACAAATTCTGAGATATACAGCAGCAGCAGTTGCAAGTTCCTGGATTCCATACCTTCCATTATTTCATAAAAATTTGTTACAAAATTAATCCTTTTAATTATACTGAAATTGACCATGAATGTTCCGTAATCATTAAGGAACCATGTTTGCTACTCACTGTTATTTTAACATCAGAAATTGATATTTTGGAGGCAAGGCAATAGTGATATGTAAATTTAAATAAATACAAAATCAGTCATATAAATATAAAACTGATTTTTTGTATCTACTCAAAATTATTAACTAAATATGATTTTGTAACGATTGGAGACTATTAATGAAAATCTAAAATAATATCATAAGGCTTAACCTTTAATAAAAATTATCAGGATTAAAATCAAAGTATAAATAAAAAATGGATGTTTATAAAAACAAGTGGATCTTTCCATACTTACTTCATGGCCAGTAATTTAAAATATGAAAAAAGTATATTAAGGTAAAAGAAATTCTACTACCCTTGTGAGAAGCAGCTTTCAATGAAATTTCAACAAAAGATTGTAATATGTACAAAACACTTTGATTTTTTATATTTTACATTAACAACAAAAACTTTTGTTAAAATAGTATGAGAGTAGTCATCACAGGTAAGTTAGTACAAGAGTAGTAGTAGTAAATAATTTATTACATAAAAACAGATATTAAGAGGAAAATTAAGTACCTTCAAATAAAATATGGTATTCCTTTCCACCAAAATTAAGTACAAGAATAGCAAAATAAACATATAAATTTTGGTAAAACATTTCTGGCCCTACATAAATTACTTCTAATACTAAAATGAATCTGCAGGCCAAAAGTATCATAATGTCTGACTCTTTTCACTTTCTCAGAAAGGAACTTAGAGAGGTGAGGGGACAAATGCTTCTAGAATGAATGTAAAATGTGATCAGACAATATTTCTAGACAACCCAGTAAAGGTATACAGACAAAATATAGAGTCCAGCAAACTTGATTAGATTTAAAAGAAGTCAGGAATTTGAGAACATTCTTGTATCGAGGCACCACCTGCTTAAAAATACAAACATCATGTATCAGTAGCTCATGAATGAGGTCCACTTCTTCACATGTGGTTTTTGGAAGTGATACTCTTCTAACCTATGAATAAACAAATGCATCATCAGAAAAAATTTAAGTTAATACTTAACTGAAGCCAGCTGTACAGAGTGTCCAATTCATTATACATTTCAGTGTAATTGGATGGGATTTTTCATTGATAGGCAGAAATTTATTTTTTAAAGGTTTCCAAACATAGAAAAAGCTATATTGAAAGAGATGCAAACAGTTCCTACACTAATACAACATAATGACAAACTGTAGAAATTTAGTTCACATTTTTACCCATTCTGACTACCAATATTATCACATTACTTTATGCTAATAAATAAATAAATAAATAAATAAATAAATAAATAAATAAAGCAAGGCCATTCTAGCAAAACCTATCCTAATGTCCCCTGGAGGAAGCACAGGAGTGGGACATGGGTTATACAATACTAATTTTTCATATTTTTTTGTATCAAACAAAATTTAAAAATAAGTTTCTGTAACTCAGAAAAAATTTGTATTTAAAAAAATTCTTAATGATGGTGCTGTCGATCATAGGGTAATATTTAGGTAGCATTAGGTAGTATACAAAGCATTCTATTCTGTGTACAGCTGCATGTTAGTATCATAGAAAATAATTTCTTTCGAGTCATGGAATCTAATTTTCAAAAGGTTTCAAAACATAGAAATGTATATGAAAAAATATTCAAAGAATTTACATACAAATATTTTTTAATTATGTTATTTCTACAGAAATATAGGCCACAATTTAACAAGCTATTGATTTTTATTCCACATTCTTAATATTAAATTAGCAAAAGAAAGCTTTCATAACCAACCTAATTAAATCCTGTTATAACAAAAGGATGCACAATCATTGAAGACATTGTACAACGCATACTAATTTTTAACAATGTCATTTTGTTAAACTATAAAACTAAATTTATGCAACTTAAAGAGAAATATATTATTTAATGAAGCTAAAATGAAGGCTGTACAATGAATTGCATGCTCAGTGAAATATGACAACTTAGTAAATAATATTCAGATACAGTAAAGCAAATTTTGACCAAAAAAGTTATAATTACATAGGTCAAAAAAAAATTTAAATTTGAAAACTAACAAATATTAGAACGATTGTCAATGGTTAGGTAGGGCTAAGAATTTCACAAAACTTGCTAAGAGTTTACATGGGGGTTTTCTTATAAAAATATGATTTAATGCAGTAAAAACATGGTAAAAACTTTAGAATTATTATATTAATTTGTAAGATTCTCATTACCTTAACACCAGTGAAGTAACCATAATTCAAAATCCTGAAATAGAGAAGATGCAACAGGTTGATAACATTTAACACAAATGTATCATTTAAAAATTTATTGCACTAACTCTCTCTAGTGATTTTTTAAGGATCCATAATGATCTCAATCTCTTTTTTTAATGTCAATTTCATTTTTTCTAAACTTACTTGTAGAAAAATGTTACACAGACGGTAGAATTTTAGTAGGCATATTCAAATAGGATTATCAGCATAGTAAATTGATTTAAAATTAGAGCAAAAAATTGATCATTAATATTGAATCCTTAAGCCTAAAGCAACGACGTAAATTTGTAACACTTTTATGTAAATAATTACACAAAAAACGAGACATCCCGTCTGACTTCACACCTTTCCGATTTGCTATCCAGTGTCACTACCTCTAAAATTGACAGTTTGCTCATGATAGCGTTTTGTACTTGAATGTCTCTAAAACACAAATTTAAAAAAATAGACTTACTAAAACTTACAAAAGAAATTTTTGATTCGTCAACATCGCTCGTGATGATAAGTGGTGGAATGCAACCCTGAACATCGTCCCTTTCAACTTGTATTCGCATCCTTTTATGCACGTCAATGCTCAATGGCACATGAACTACTTCTGTCGTTGCCAACACTCCATCATGAAGGTAACTTTGTAGAGATGAGCTGAAAATATGGACATGGGCCCCCGTGGTCATTAATAAAAACGAAAATTTGCACCTGCTTTATAGAAGAGGTGTGTTGTGAAAGAAAAAAGTAACTTTGGAAAAATACTTTTTCATTGTTTTCAAACAATTGGAGGTAATATATTTTAAAATTATACACCCAAAAATACCGAAAAAATTGCTGATTGTTTAAAAAAGTCAGCATCTATAAAATAGTGGGTGTGAGCGTGATTACTAGTAATAAATTAAAAATTTAATAAATTCTATATTGGTAATCACAAATTTGTCTGTCGGAATAGGGAACAGTTCAAATCCGGTGTGCAGAATCTCGACACTGCACTCGCCACTTATATCGACACCACTGTGAAATACTTCAAATTTGAAGAAATTCGTAACTATACGTTAATTTACATTTTATTTGCCATGTAAATAATTCTAATTATTCTTAAATCTGAGCTTATAAAACTTTTCATGCGTGGGACATAATTTGCTTTTTCAGCCCAAAAAAGGAAAGATTTGCTCTTTGCAATCCAGTAGTTAGTCGAATTTTTGCCAGTCTCTCATACCGTCACGGATTTTTTCATCAATATGACATACAAACTTTAAATTACTCTCAGATTAAAACTCATTAAATTAAATTTTTGCGAAGGACAATGGCAACATCATTCATTTCTTCCCTACGAGCGCAGACGA
The DNA here is from genome assembly GCA_014899125.1 of Orchestia grillus. NCBI lineage: Eukaryota > Metazoa > Arthropoda > Malacostraca > Amphipoda > Talitridae > Orchestia > Orchestia grillus. The sequence continues at coordinate 8,645 of VOMN01101125.1, forward strand.
GAGGCCCTCTTTGCGTCCGAGGTTTGACAGAATTTTTATGTTTCTCCCACTGTTGCAGATCTTAACTTTCACCTGCAGCATCTACAAACTTCAAATTGCTCTCAAGCTGAAGCGCATCAAGATTTATATTCAGCAAAAATGAGAGAATAATTTGTTCTTTACAAGTATTTTCTGCACAGCAACTATTACTGCAGTGATTTATCGGTTACGCGCTCCAATCAACCCCGCTTTGTGTTCCTTCAGAAGAAAAGAGTTTTTGAGAATGGCTGAAGTGTACCCTTACATGAACTACCTCTTTTTGGTAGTATTTGCTCTTTATTTCAAATTAGTGTTAAATTAGGGCTAAAAACGTGGTCAGAAAGAAACGAACGTACGCCTGAACAAACTCAACTTTCAACACCTACAAAGCACGGTACAATCGGGTTTTTAAACAGTAAGACTACAGGCTTAAAATTAAATATGGAAGGAAGTCAAATTGAAACTTCTAATTGTGAATCTTAATTTGGAGATAGGCGCCAGAAGTTAAAATAAGCCAAAATCATCGCGTAATTTTTTAGACATATCTCTCCAAGTTCAAGTTCAAAACATGTAGTCTTGAATTTTGAACGGGCAACCGTCGTTTTCTGATGCATAAGTTAGTTCAACTTGTTACAAATTATACAGAATGAGACATTTATAATTTAAATTAGAGTTGTAGTAGGGCGGAATGATTTGCACTATCTAGTTCTAGCGCGATGTATTTTAACGGTGTGGTGCGAGTTCAAAGTTGAACTGAGTAAACTTATGCTAGAGAGAAAGACAGAATCAATTATTTTCAGAATATGTGACATACGTGACACAAGACATGGTAAATCAATTGGCAATGACTAAACGAGAATTCAGTGGCGGAATACAAATACAAATGATATTAACACTTTAAACTATGATTTCTAATTTGGTATCTGATCGCCCTCACCCACTGCGATGTGATGAAAAATCTACAAAACTTAAATTAGCGTACTCAATAGTTATTCTAAAGCAGACTTCTACTCAGAGCGTCCTATTCATAGCACAGCTTTCATTTTGGTGTCATTGAAAGTCATAAGACTCTTTTTTGAATGGAAGAAATGTAATTTTGAAAGGTTTACAAGAAATAAAATGGTAAAAATTAGTTTATGTTGTATAACCTGTCTCCCCTCCTTTTGCGTTTCCTTGTTAAGGTTCTATTTTGTTAATTCAGGTAAGTTAAGTTATGGTAACTTAGGTCAGGATCAGTTAGTTTCGTTAATTCTTCATAAAGTAACGTATATACTGAACACCTGTTGTCACAACCCGAAAAAATAATGCCTGATAGTGTCTGTTGAGTTTTCACCACTAAGTTATATTTTGTTGATAAAGAATTTTATGGGCTTTCATTTAATATTACTTTTAAGTTTTCACGTGCATTAAGTGATAAATAAGAGCATGGCCAAGTTGATTCGCTCTATTTAGGGTTCTTGATGCGATTTCAAGCGGTGGCTACAGTGGGATCGAGAAACGGTTTTTTCAGTGGGAACTTCTACGAGTTCTAGGATCTATTACAACCCAGGAAGGTTTGCTTCGCTCTGGTGAATGCCGTGTGTTTATCACTGCTTCTTCAAATCCCCCTCATGACATCGGGACTGATTGTCTTCGAAGCAGTTCGAGTTGCGGAAACCATATGACTGCTGCAACTGACTGATCAAGTCGGGTTTTACTAGCGCATCCTTGATTACAGCGAGGTTGGTGTGAGACAGGACTTTTAATCCTTCTTACACACTGCATTATTTTATTTCCTGATGAGATGTTTCTTCTAGAACATAAAGTAAAAATAAAGTCTCCTCAAATGGAACATAGCGAAAAATGAATTTTTAAAGTCTATTATTCATTTCGATAATGCTTTTCGAACTCTCACGGGTACTAATAGAAACTGTTTTAAAGAAAATGAGCCTATATTAATATGTGCCACTAAAACATGATATTAACTTTAGTCAGATTGACTTGAAGTTTACCTAATCACACTTCATGAATGGCTAAACTATTCAGGATAAACTTAGAGTATAAAAAAGGACGGAGGCAAATGCAGAAATGTGCAAAGTACAGTAGGTTGCGAAAAATGTTTCAGTTACCGCGTTGCATATCAGGTACAACAGAAAATTCAAGAACTCGCTAAAAGAAAGAAATAAAGAAAGAAAAATAGTTTATTCCAAACTCGGTCACATGCAAGTATATACTTTTTGGTTTTTCAGTTAGTAAAATTACAGCCTTAAAATT
>VOMN01101137.1:0-21655 GCA_014899125.1 Orchestia grillus
AACACAAAATTCAAGGACGGCCACCGGCGAATCGAAGGCGTATCACCGGCAAAGTGGGACGTAGAGGGATGATCATGGACGTACAGGGCCGAGCAGGGACGTGGCATAGACGAGCGACGCAAATGGCAGCGGACGTAAAGAGGCCGATAATTTAGGCCAAAAAGGGAACATTTCGTCGGTGATTTACCGATGATTCGCCAGCGATCCCTCCCGAAGTTCGAGCTTGATCGTCCTTAAAATTCACCGGCAATACGTCCTTGATTTTTGAACGGGGTGGCATTCAAGACCCAACGGTAAAATGTGTTCGAATTAATAAAGGTTCTTGCATCAAAACAACATTGAAGCAATGATGTGGAGGGTTAATTAATGGTATGGATCCTTTACTGCTGCAATTCATCATTGATAAAATTCCAAGGGAATGCAATTCTATACTAATGATAACTGATGAATACGTTGCTCTAATTTTTTTGTATTTTTTGAATGGTTTATTGTCCCTATACAGGTCCTATATCGTCCGTTTTTTCAATATATGATGAAAAATACGTTATTACTTATATTTAACACGAGTGTAGTGTTCACCGCTGGTCACAACTTTCAGACGAAAACGCTGTAAATAAACTCCCCGGACAAAGTATTAGTTACCTGGTACTAATGTTACGTAAGACCTCTATGAGCACGAATAATGCCGGTAATTCTGCGCGACATTGAGTCTTCGAGTATCCTGATATATGTACACTTTGTCGATTTTAAATCACTTGGTCATCAACTGATCTCTTAGTGCGGCTGCAGTACGTGGACGATCTTCTTGACGTCTAACTTGTCGTTTTAGGTGATCCCATAAATTTTCTATTGGGTTCATGTCTGGAGACTTGCCTGGCCTACGTAAATACCTGATATATCTTTAATGAATTTCATGTTAGTTAATGACAGTTCTAATCCGATGCATCCGGCAGTTGTCATCCTGAAAAACAAAGCAGCATGCCTTTATTCGTTTAATTATTTTGGAAATGGCTAAACTTGGTTACGTAGCAGCTCAATGTTGCCATGCTGGTTCGGATTGGTGGAACCCTCAATTAAAAGTCCCGCTTCTATTTACTTGAAACACCCCCAGAAAATGGCAGAATTCATCCTTCTCTCATCTCTCCTTGGACACAGGCTTCGTTGTAGGCTTCTTGAGATCTTCAACAAACATGACTGCAGGCATCACTGCTTTTGAGACGGAATCGTGATTCATCAGACCAAATGACACTTCTCCACTCTTCTACAGTGTAATGTGCTTTTGCTTTGGCCCAGTTTAAGCTAGTGGTTTTGTAGGCAGACGTCAACATCGGTCGTTTACGAGCCCTTCTTCTCTCCATTCGTCAAAATTTTACGTTGAATCGTGGTCATTTTCGCCATTATTTTCAGCTCCACTCAAATCGATGTTGTCTCTATCGCTTCCATCATTTGAACCAACATTAGTGGTCCTCAATTCGTTTGAGGTCGGCTGTACTTGAACCTCCATAATTGCACCACATTGGCCCCCTGATAAGAAATCAGTCACTTATTGTTTTTCGAGGTCCTGTTATTTACCTCATTGATAAATCAGTTTTCAAAGCTGTGGCCGAAGTTAAGGTTACATGCAAGTACTGAACAAGCATCAGTCTTCATTCAGAGCAAGCAAGGTATAGACTTGTTTCTTAGATGCCCCTCAACGATGGGTCGAAAGCAAGTAGTTTCGTAATAGGAAAGAGAACTATTGCATTTGGTAGGGTCAAAGGACACCCAGTGAAAGAAGTAGCAAAATTCGCTTGTGTTGTATGCCACACTGTTATGCGGGTCTACCAACAAGGGAAACAACGCGGTACATACGGCAATTTACGGCAAAGTTGTAGTCGGAAGAAAATTCTAATGGATTGTGATCGCCACCGTGTGTTTCGAATTGTTGAATGGTATCGCTTGACACCAAAGATGGAACTAGTGCGAAACATGAATGGTGGTTCTTCTCCTGCTGTCTATAACCCAACTTTTTTGCGGAACTCCATTCAATGAATAAATGGAGCAGAGAGATTGATGTCTCGCAAACGGTCGATGCTATCTCTGCTCATAAGAACACTCGTTTAAACTGGGCCAAAGGACACACACATTGAGTTGTAGAGGAATGGATAAGAATCACGTGGACAGAAGTATCACGATTCTGTCTCAATAGCTATGATACCTGCCGTCGTATTCTTCGAAGACCTCATGAAGCCCTTAACGAAGCCTGTTGGCAATGGGAGATTCATGGAGGAGAAGGGATCTGTCATGTTTTAGGGCTGTATAAACTACGCAGAAGAGGATCCTTTAGTTTAGATGCCAGTTAAACTGACCCAAAATGGCAACATTAAGCTGCTAGATCGCCAAGTTTTACAATTTACACAATATCTGACTGAGGAAGCTTTGTCTATGTCAGAATGACATCTGCTTGGTGCATCGGGCTAGAACCGTCATTAGTTGGCATTCCAGTCATTCAGGATATGTTAAGCTTTCACCCTGGCCAGCTAAGGCCCCAGAAATGAACACAATAGAAAATTTGAGCATTAGGATACTTCTAGACTCAATTTCGTGCGAAATTACCACCATTGTTTACGCTCGTGGATTTCCTAGATGAAATACATCAGTAGCAGGTGGGGGACTATTTTTTTCCGGGAGCTAATATATTATTCAGTTAAATGAAAGAAATCACTCATACCTAATGATTTTTAACTTTGGAGTTAATGATCAACATTAGCTCGATGTGTCTTGACGATTCTTTCCATGTTTGGTCACAAGTTTGAAAAAGAACCTCGCATTTTTTCATCAATGCCTTCAAGTATTCCTCGCTTTTTGTACTTCTTAGTAAAATGAGTTGAAAATTCTAATTCACTCAGATATGAAGTTGAAAATCAGAGCAATGCTGTAAAAGCTCCTTGGTATTCAAAAGGCATTGAAAATTTACCAAAAACCATAATACTTCAGGGGATAATTCTTTGTGCTTTATCATTAATCCACGGTCAGTAGGCACAGTAGCGAATTCCATTTTTTTTATCAATGATTATTCGAAATCATTCGAAGTTTCCACGAATGGGTTTCTGGTTCAGTCATATTTTCCAGTATTTAGTAATGGGAAATGTGAACTCAATTTTGCCTCGAAGCTTGCTAAATGCGCGATGGTTAACGGGAGTGTTTCATTCATGCTTCTTTCCTTTGTCTTAACAAAGGAAACATTTGACAATCCCCTTCGAGGGCTTTCCGTTTCCAAATCTTGATTTTTCTTTGGAAAACTTTCATTTTGTCAGTGGACAGAAGAACGTTTTCTTTTTTCCCTTGCTTGCTTGGATTCAAAATATTAAACCTTTGAAAAATATCAGCCACATTCTGTAACCGGGCAATCCAAAATTTGGAACGAATAAGATCACAAAAATTAGTTCGTTTGATTTCTTGAAAGAACGTAAAATGTTCGTGTCGTATATCGTGCACACGGGTAAATACTTTTCCCTTTGACAACCCTCTTACCACGGTAAGAGCTGTAGTTGGTGTTGAGAATCCATACCGGCACAAAGCGATTCAAATATATGAGATGTTACCGGTCATGTTTTAAAATAGTTTATCATCTGAAAAATTACGGCTTATTTTTAGCTGTAGTTCTTATTTTTAATTTTTTTTAGCGCCTTTTACAATGTGTTTGTCATTATGACTTTTCTGTGAAAAAACAGTAAACGACGGTTATTGCTACATGCATTCTTCTAGATATCAGAGAACATTTCTAGAATGAGGTTGTGAACTGGACAGTAGAAGCTCGCTTGCTCCATTCGCCAGCCTTGTTGAGACTGCTTTTTTGCACGAAGCCAATTGAGTGACTGACCTACAGCACGAGCTTGCATATTTTGGGCTATCAGTTTTGAGATTCGGTAGGAAGCGATTTGAGGTTTCTCTGTGGCAATCATTTAACTTCTGAAAGAATGAGCCCCTTTAGTATGCTGTTCAGACAAGCTCTTAATATAACTGACGCATTTTTCATGTAAATAACGGTGTCAAGTATTTAAATGCTTGCTTAGCTTACCATGAAGCAAGGATTCATTTAATATTTTATTCCCAAGCACTAAGCTTATGTGCAAGGGATGGGCTTCACTTCCAATTCCCGGGAAGTCAAACCACGCGGGAAAAACTAAAATAACTCGCATGGCACCTGTGAGTAGGCCGTGTCTTCAGTTTCTGATATAAATAGCTTGCTTCTCCCAAGTTTTTCTCACTTGCAGGTTCAAATTCCTCTATAACACACTTGTTTCAATGAGAAAAATTTTCGTTATGTATTGGTGTGTTTTTTTCTAGCGATAATGACAACATTTCTACTAAGAAAGTTTGCTCAACTCAATAAACACCCTACGTCCACTACCACCGACCACGGCCTGCAAGTGGCACACTGCGACGCGCGTTCGACTGTTGCAGTCATCCAAATCTCCATCAAAGGCTCTTAGCAACGCGTCTGGAACTTGCCTGGAGCGCGCTGTTCGTTGCAAAGAACTGAACTGGTGTTATTATTTTGTGCTGACAGAAATGCCGGATATCGTTTAGGTAATTGTACAGGGTGTCCAATAAAAACTAGCCAATTTAAAACGCAGTAGCTTGTAAAATGTTAGTTCGAGAAGGTTGAAATAAGTTTCATTGAAGAGAGCAGGATTCAAAGTTCTATTTTATTAATATTTTGTTCATCTTTATTTATGTTGCTGTCCTTGTTGTTTTTGGATGGCCTGAATTTCCTTTATTTAATTTATGCACTGTACCGTGAACATTCCACCTAGCGAAATTGGTTTGAACTGCTTTTTTAGGTAATCGTGTTTCATATATTTCAGGAAATCGACTAATTGTAGTGATCACAGTTCCGTGTTTAATCATTTCTTCCATGAAAAATTGTCTCTGTTCAACTTTTAATTGTGCCATTCTTGGGGCTAATAAACCGTGAATGAAATTGAAGTTCTACAGATGTACATGTATATTCATCACAGCCTATATATGCTACCAAGGAAAACTTTCAATTCTGTTCATTTTAGTGAAACCTATTTTAGCCTTCTAGCACTAATAGTATACAAACTGAAGCGTTTTTAAATTGGCTAATATTTTAGCGGACACCCTTTACAGGGTGCTCCACAGAAAAGTTTATTTTTTCAAATAATTATGACTCCGTAACTGATGGTTGTATAAACTTTTATACGGTTTTATTTTGACCACCATCCAGTTTAATTTCAACAGGTTAAATTATTCTGTATTTATAGGAATAGTTCACAAAGAGATGAACATCAAGAAGTGTTGTTTTTTGCCATTAATCTTAATGGAAAATACGTTATTCAAGATGCGTTTAACCAAATTATGAAATAAAAAAATGGATAGCTATGTCATAAAAAATTGAACGTTCGCGTCTCATTCATAAATAAGAATTTTAGAATGATTACATTTTGCAAAATCCAGAACAAATTTCAACACATTTTAAAAAGCTGTCTGTATATTTATCCATGAATTCCTTTTAACACTTCTAAGAGAAGAAGTAAAGGCATATGGAGTTTGAAAATACGATTTTGTTTGGAATATGTAGATGAGATCCATTTTATCACAACCCTATCCGTGCAAAACTTTGGAGTCACCAGTCCTTCATGAATACTGTCAGGAAAAATTGGAGTTAACTTTGATTTTGCAGCTACAAAGGTGTTTTGAGGTATGTTTTACAATTTTCGATCTTTGAATTGTGAGCGACCTTAATTGCGGCTAATAAAATCAACAGCCTTCTATACATGCGCATCGTACCTTTCACATCGCTATTATATTTGAAAAGATAATGCACGTTCCATGTTGATTCTGGGTAAATTTCTTACGCATGTCTATATTTTCCAGGAGCAATTCCTGCGAGGCGCTCGGAATGCGTCCGCGGCGTGGTGGGTTCCTGTCACCTACACCACCGCCGCTGCCCGCGACTTCAGCAGCTCTCTTCCTAGGGCCTGGATGTCGGATGACCCGCGTGAAATATTAGAGATAAGTTAGTTCTCATTAATTAAGAAGTTTATATTTTGTTAAGTGCAGCACTCCCTGCAATGAAAGAAATGCACTTGGATAGTGAGGTCAAAAAGCGTTTCATTGTTGCCAATGACAGGATAAACTATTTATTAAACGATTGAAGCAAGAACCGAAAGACAAAAATAAAAAGGCGATAGTAGTGTGAGAGAGAACATACTTTGCACAACATTGTTGAAATCAAAATAATATAGAAATACGAGGATGCAGCCTAGATTGAATTGCAAAAAAAATTAAATTTTAATATTATGAAATAAATGTTGGGAGTTCTCACTGGTACTCGCACTTGTACACACAGCAAATTCGTGAGTTGATAACATAATGAATGTCGTAGGATAGCACATAAATTATACATTGGCTACTAGCTTTACATAATGGAAGGGGAACTCGTGACGAATTGGAATTAACGCTGATCAGGATGCGGTGACGGCAAATATGTGTTTGTGACTCGTCTTGCGACGCAGGGTACGCGCGGGTGCCGGCACTGCCTTGCCGTAGGACGGTACGGATGTAAGATAATACATAAGATTTAAAAGTGTGTCTGTGTGTGGAACTGCGAATTAGCAATACGAAATTGAATTGCGTTCAGAAGCCTTGAAATGAACTGCCATGAGCTTAAGTTTGGTAAGTGGTCAAAAGATCAGATGAATCGCCTGCGGTTTAGTTAATCATAATATGGGAAATGTGCATTCGTCTGCGGCACGCCCTGTAGCTCCATCCAGGTCATTTTAAGGGTAGAAATATAGCTAGATCTGTCGGAGTGGACTCCCACGGAGTGGAATCAGCTGAAAAGCTAAAATGGGCAGGATTACCCTACGGTAGCTTAAGCGAGCGGACGTAGGCCTGAATTATGTGTGAATAATCTCCGCCACACAAGTATTCTTTATGCCTACATGAGATTTTAAATTTTATCATTCCGATCAGATAGGTATGTACTCTGTAAAGTTACATAACCATTGTCCATGTTTCGTTTACCCAGTAAATTTAATGTCACACTTTCCGAGTCCTGTTTAAAATACTTGACTTATAATTTATTAAACTGGTTCAAGAAAATAGTAATAGTGTAAAGAGATATTTATTTAATTGTAATACATCAAATATGTGAGTATAAACCTGTAGTAAGGTATTCCATTCGAAAGTTTAAAAAATTACAATTTCAACTAACAAAATGATTGCAGAGCGATGGAAAAGTAACTGTTCAATGCTTATTTTGGTGGTTAACCCTTACTTAATTTTCGTTGGCTGTCATTTACCTTATCAACTATTTTTGCAGATTGCTGCTAGTTACCTTCATGGGTCTGGCACTTATTGTACCATATTTTGGAAGGAGACAGGAACTCAACGACACATCTAGTTGTGCTTCCTAATGCTTTTCAAAAAACCCGATTACACTTCGTTCAATTAATACTTATTAATTACTTGAGTGATCATGTATACATGTACATGATCATGTATTAAATTCATGAAATTAGTTCTTCCAACTGATCGTGAACTTAATCCGAATCGTGTTCATAAAAATACAAATACTTGATTCATTACCTAATTTTCATAACTGACTTTCGTTTTCACCAGTCATTTCGTAGTCTAAAATTTTCATGAATAAGTACTTCGTCAACGTTGCGTGCAGATGTATCAACGAAGCCAGATGAGTGGATATTGCTGAATTTGAACGCAAGTGGCTTTTATCGAGTGAACTACGAATCAAAGGACTGGATACTGCTGGCAGATGAGCTGAAGCTGCACCACGACACCCTCCCTGCCGCCCAGCGCGCCGTCCTGCTTGACGACGCTTTCACCCTCGCGCGAGAAGGTAAGTCGCCTGGACCTGAAATCTAACTGAGCGCTAACAGGAAATTGTGTAATCTGTGTTTTAGTATACGAGTTTTACGTGTATGAGCTTACACAACTCCATTGAACTGCTATTCAACTCATTATAGCATGTAAAATGTACATCCAGGTAAGAGATATTACATACTCTTTCCCACAGTTTCTTAACAATGCTTTTTAGAAATTATCATAAAAGAGTATACTTTAAAAGTTTCGCGGTGTGAATGGTTTTGATAGAAAAAGAGTGGGGTAGAATAGGCAAACTAGGAAAAATCGTGTTGAAGTCATTTTGCCTAACACATTTCAAAAAATGATATATACCTTGATCGGAAAATTACACTCTGAGGTAAGAGGCCTTAGTACTTGTTTCTAACGAACGAGGAGGAGGTGCTTTCAATAAATCTAATTCCAGGAAAACACTGTCACCCTGCGATGCCCTCTGGTATATTCAGCTACAATACCGAACTCTTTTCAGACTGCCCCCGTCGCAATACATTATCACTGTACGATATGAGTGAATTAACAGCACGTACTTAAAATCAGGAATAGATAAATGTATTTTACCTAAATTCAATTCCACACGCAACATTAAAAGTTAGTAATGTGACATTGCCTCAAATGGGTTGAGCGCATACTGGAAAGCCGAGCTCAGGATCCAAAATGGTTATTGGAGTCGGCTAGGCATTGCTAAAGCTTTTTTATAATCTATGGTTTAAAGCAGGTTTAATCTATGAATAGCAAAGCAATTTGTTGTTGGATATGAACGCTTGAGTATTCTATCTATTCTATTGTAAGTCAAAGAAAAAGCCCCAACTATTACGTACAAATAAAACCCGAATTCGTGCGACTTCGTGCATCACATTCATTGACACGCCTTTATTAAATTTATTTCTACGATTCTTTGCTTTAATAAAACAAATTAAATGACTCCAAAAAGTAATACAACGAGATAAAAAATTTTCAATTTCATTTTCGGTAAAAGTTCAATGTGTTCACTCGGACTTGATGTATATCCCGAAGCACATAATGTGAAGTATGTATTACCCGAATACTTCCCTGCGTGAGAACATTTTTGAAATGATTGCATTCATGCCAATGATTGCAGGATTGGCATGAAATGTGCATGAGAAATTTCAAGAAATGATACGACCCTGGGAAATCATAGTTATTTCTTTCAAGACAACTTTATATATTCAGATTTCTATAATTTTCAAAATGGAGAAAAATCCTTCGTAAATACTTTGTAGCAATTTTAGAATCGATCGATTCAAATAAATGACGGATTGAGTTACGAATGTATATTTCAGTTCAATCTTAAAACTACAATCGGAAGAAATTGCAAAATAATATCCATTTTCAAAACAAAATCATTCTGCGTAATGATAAATACTGATAACACATCCTGTGATTACCACTATCTGGTCTCGGACTTACTTGTAGTTTACTTGGAGCGTCGAGTCACTTTCTTAATCTGTGTGATGAAGTGTAAACATGGGGGATAAAAACGGTGCGTTCAAATTCTATTAAAATTGACAACGTTACCACCCAAGCTCACCTTAAACATGGTATTTTATTTTTCCGTGTGTATAGCACGCAAGTGTTTTTTAAATGGGGTTCATTTGTCAATTCGTGAGTCATATGTGTTCTAAAGTTAATGATGACGCTGTGTGCGGAACATTTCCGTTTTTTTTTAACCATTACTAAGTGCTGATACTTTGAGTTATTTGATTTCAAACTAACTTCACCAGCCCAAATTCGCCTTGCAGAACCGCGTGTGCACTAATTGCTTTTAGGAAATGTCCTTTTAAAAAACACATTGATCCCATTGAAAGAAGCTTGCTTTCCACATTTTACGGTGATATCCATCTTATTCATGAAAACATGGGTTTTCATAACAACATAAAAGGAAGTTAGACTGCATACGATGTATTTCCTTGACGTTGCTCATAAAATATTGTTCCTCGATACAGATTTTTAGAATTTGATGTTTTTGAACTTCTACATTATATCTCATTGTTTAAATGCATTGTTATAGATGCATCAAATAAACTACACAAGATGAGGCCTATATGACTTGAAAAATGTTTAAAGCGTGCGAGTTCGATTATCCTGAACGTGTGCATGACCTCAGACTAATTTCTTAAAGAAAATATAAAGAAAAGTTTGTTTGTTTCGAAATAAATCACATACAGTACCGGCACAAAGTATGTATTCGTACCTCGATGTTAGTGCTACATTTTTACTACACCTCAAAATCTACTCATTGAAGGGTAATGAAACTTGCACATGCTTTGGGCGACATGTGCAAACAAAGGTATGTAAAACTTCAGACTTATGCCTCAAAAAATTATTCACCCTAATAGGAAACGATGGAATCATTCAAGAGTATTCATGCCGAATTGAATTTCATGCTAATAACATTGTTCATCAAAATGCTCGTTGAAATTATATCCTCCCAAACAATAGCTCAAACCTTGGGTGATTGATTTTGTTTAACAGTTCTAGTTATTGAACTACCAATGCTAAATAGAAGCACGAAAAATACGATTTTAAATTCTTTTCGCTTTGAGAATAGCTTAACTACGCTAGTATTGGATCGAAAGAAATGACTGCTACATTAATTAGTGTTTACTAGATCTAACTCTGGTATTATAGAAATACTAAACTCAAATAAAAAGGCCTGATTTCTTGAACGTCTTCCCTCAGGTATTCGATTGTACACTTTTTCTGGGTTGCTTATCGTCAATGTCCAGCAGTAGTTCAATAGCACACCGAGTAGTTTAACTGTAATGATGAGATTTTTAAGAAACCTAGGAAAAGAGGTTTTATTGAATTTAGAAAAAATCGACTATTTTCGGGACTTTTTCATATTTATATCAATAACTGTCCAGGCTTTTTCCCATATTGAAAAATTTTCATAAGGCATTATTTCACATTTAAATTCCCCGTAGAGTAAGCTACAATTCACTATCTTCGGCTGAAAACTTTAGGAGATAATACGCCTCAAAGCCCAGCAAATACGTTTTACAGGGTTACAGGGGAAGCAAACATGAAAAATGTATACTTTTTTCTATAATTGATGTGAATTACCAACCAAAGAAGCATTTTTTATATTATACTTTCAATTTAGAATGACACTCACCTATTACTGGGGGGAAGTGTGTAAAATGCGATCGTGGACTGAGCTGCTGGGACGTGAGCCTAAGTTCTCGCTTAATTCATGTGCTTATGTCGAGAGCAATAATCACAGAACTCGATTAGAACCATTCTCAATTGATTTTCGCTTGCAGGAAAATCCCATGTAACTTTCTCAAGATTATAATTTTTCTCTTTCGTCGCCCATAGTGCTGTCAATTTTGCAGGCGCAGTTTTTAACTTTAATATGTTATGAAGTACGTGTCATAACCCGTTTTGCAATGTAAAATCCGTTTCCTAACATTCGAACCAAATTCTTCTAGACACTCTCCTTGAAAGCGCTCTCGAAATCATTGTGATGACAAACGGCTTTGATGGTACTCATTTTTTAACCATCCACGTTGGTTCATGGTATAAGAATTGCAGGCAGTACGTGGTGCCCAGGACTTGACCTAGCTGATCCCTTAATTGGAACCCCCCCAAATTTCGATATGTTGTCTATGATTCGAGTAATTCGACGTTTCTCGGCAGAAACTACCATCTCACCCCACGCGTCGTGATAAAACTTGTTAGGAGAGATTTCATGATGACGGGGCAATCTGAACTCTAAACTGAAATTAGAGGAATAAATGACGAGACTATACTAAATTCGTGGATTCTAATTCAACTTTTGGACTCATAAACTATTAAAATTGAAATGATCTTATTTTATATTGCTGTAAACAACCAATACAAAATATATTTTAGAAAACATTTGTGACCATTGTTCAACATTCCAGTATTCAGTTGTGCTAAATTCTTACCAGTATATTTTAGTTAAAAAACTAGAGAAAATTGAATTCAATACCTGATTTCGAACTTAAATTCATATACACAGATTTGAAGAATCACAATACAATTCAAAACATAAAAAAATATGCAAAGCAAATTTCGCAAAACATTGGTATGTATGATGGTTACTATATTTAATCGCACCAACACAACCTCTAAGCTCCAAAGTTTCGTAGCTGTAGTGAAGTTACCCTCCCACATCTGAGTACAACAACTGTTGTGCTCAGATGTGTCAACACAATTTCCAAACGATCAATATAAAAAGTACCATTTTAACATGAATAGGCCATCCCTGAGAACTTAGTGTTAATTGAAAATTTTTAATTTAATGTTCGTTTTTTCCGCGCTGAAGTTAATCGGGAACAGTGGCAAAGTTCGAAACTATTACCCAGTGTAGTCAATTGCATATCCTTTCTGCTGACTTACATTCGCCAAAAGTTGAAATAATTTAAAACATTGGTTCATATAAAGAACGTGAGGAATTCTTCTGTGCTAATCGTTTTTGGCTCGATATTTTTTAGGTGTCATGGGCGCACCTTCACTCTTGCGTCAAGTTTTTGATTGAATTGAAGACATGAGAATGATGTGATTGGTACTACATGCCACTTTATTCGTCAATATGAAAATAGAAAGGGGTACACAAAAATATCTGAACAACTGAATGTACCAAAATCGACGGTGAAATGGACAATGAGGAAATATTAGGTTCGGAAAATAATGTCCGATTTCCGAAACACGTTTCAAAATCAATCGAGTAATGTTTAACGTTTCCTTACAGAGCTACAGAACTTGAACAATCAGGTATATCTGCCTCCGATCAACGAGATAAAAATCTTTTGTACTGTTGACAAAAATCTTTTGGCTTAGAAGCTGAAAAATTCTTGAAAGCAGATTTAGCATGCATTTGGGAGTTACAAGTCTAATTGCTTTAAAAAGGTATAACTGCTTGAAACACAGGAAGCCTTTGGGTAAAGGATGAGGAATTGAGGCTGAGGTAAAATTTCATAACCCATGCCTATGGATTTCTGCAGCGTCGTCCTGGCAACGTGGGGTCTCACATTGTCGTGCAGCAGAATTAGACCACGCCGATTCACCAGTGACCGCGTCGATTCACCAGTGCGTCTCACTTTTTGCCAGTGACCATGGATTGACTTTGGATTGACTACAGCAGACCTAGACTGCGACGTTATAATTTTCATCCAGAATGCTTTAGTGTAGACAACACCAATTGCGCATCACCAAACGAACAGTCGCCATGATCATCTAAACATCAAACTCTGGCCTAGGGAATTTTTGGGGGGCCCATCACGATGAAATCATTGATTTGATCTCTTCCGACCATCAAAACATATCCACAGTTCATCTCAGCTGACTATTCGGTTAACAAAGAAATGAATTAAAATTGCACAAAAACATCGAGAACACTTCAAAACGCCACACTTTGATTTTTATTGAGCTCATGCGTGACTCATTTGTCAACCTTTTTCCCCTTGTCAATTTGTCTCAGATGTTCTGGTACACCTGAAATGCTGATTCCAAGTTCTTTAGATATCTTTCTGATACATGGCTGTGAGATTTTCTGAACAATTGCTTTCAAATGTTCATTGTTAATAGCGCATAACAATCCTATACCATTTTGATCTGCAAGGTTTTCATCAACAATAGAAAATTTTGAAATGACTCCGTACTGTCCTATTCCTTGTAGAGGACTCTTTGCCATCCTCTTTTGACCTTGATGGCAATTTGAGGAGCATTGTGACCTAGCTTGAACTTATGCAAGAAAACTAAATCATAAGTTTCCTTTTTTGCTCATAATTTTGGGCTCTTTCGTTTTAATAATGTTTCCCGGAGAAACTAGGAAGAAATTTATATTAGAGCACATAAACTCCCTGGACAAAAACTCTCCTGCTATTAATATGGTGTAGGGCCTCCACGAGCATGAATAATGACTACGATTGTGCTCAGCTTTGAGTCAACGAGTGTTTTAATGTACCCTTGTTTGATTTTAAACTACTCTTGCCTGAACTGATTTCGTAGTGCGGCGAAAGTACGTGGATAATCTTCTCGACGACGTCTAACATGACGTTCTAGGTGATCTGACAAATTTTCTATTGAAATCACGTTTTGGGACTTGGGGGATGGCCTATTAAATACTAGATATATCTTGAATGGCTTTCATGTCAGCACTAGCCCAATGCTCCCGGCAGTTGTTATCCTGAGAGATAGACAAACCAACCAACATGGTTTTCTTCATTCAGATATTGAACAAACGACAAAACTTGGCTATCTTGCCATGTAGCCATTTTGGTTCAGTATGGCGGATACCTCAACGAAAGAACCCACTTGTGTCTAGTTGAAACAGCCCCAGAACATGACAGACCCTCCTCATCCGTGTATCGCCCCCTGCACACAAACTTCGTTCATGGCTTCATGGGGTCTTCGATAAACATGACATCGGGCGTCAATGCTATAGAGACAAAATCGTGATTCATCTGGCCACACGAGACATGTCCACTTCTCTACAGTCCAATGTGCGTGTACTTTGGCCCAGTTAAATGAGTGGTCTTGAGGTCAGGAGTTACAATTGGCCATTTATGAACTACTCTACTCCATTTATTCTCGGCATGAAGTTCCCTACGAAGAGTTTGTCAGATACAGCAGGAGGAAGGCCATCATTTACGTTTCGCAGTAGTTCCAGTCTTGTTACAAAAGGATTCCAGTTAACAATTTGGGACACACGGCAGCAGCTGCTATCGGTTAGAATTGTCTTACGACCTCAATTTTGCCTTGTACTCCACTATGTATGTACCAGATTGTTTCCATTGTTAGTCAATCCGCCTAACATTGCGGCTTGAAACACCAGCGAATTCCGCTACTCTCTGCATTGTGTGTATCTTAGACCGACGGAATGCGATAGACTAGCTTTGCCATTCTGAAACGTCTTGTTTTCGTTGCAAATGAGAAACAGAAACATCGTTGTGGTGCCAATGAGGAACAAGTCTATACATTGCCAGCTCAAAATGAAGACTGATGGCTGTTCAGTTCTTGCGTATAGCCTAAACTTCCGTCACAACTTTAAAAATCGATTGATGAACGTAGTAAATAACTGGAACTCGAAAAATAATAGGTGAGTAAGTTTTTGTCCGGAGAGCTTATCAATTATCAAGTCTATCGAATCTTACCAAAACTACAATGAAAATATCGTTATCAAATTAAATTTCAAATCAGGATTCCTGAGACGGCCATGATTTTTCAGACAACCTGATACAAAGTATTGGTTCTCCATGAAATTCAACAAGACAAGGTCGTCTGGGAAAAATTTCCCCTCGTATGGTTCGGAAGATAATCATGGTGGGTATATTAAAACCTCAGGTAACAAGGACAAATTTGGAAGGCATTCAGCTGCGACGAAGGTGTCGATGCTATTCTGTCCAATATTTTGCGTGAATCACAGGCACATGACCACGCTCTTGCGAGCCATCACTGCTGAAGAATTACACTGAAAACCTTGACAAACATTTTCCAGGGAACATGGAGCTGAAGATAACGGGCTTGTTGTTTGTGGTAGGATTAGAGACAGATAGAGTTTTTCAGAGAGAATGATGGGAAGAAGGATTGGGGGAAACGTGTGGAAGCCCTTCCCGAGAAATACCATTCTTACAGTGGTGTATAGTGGAGTACCCATAATAGTGTGAGATCACTTCTTTCCGTCTGGAGTCAGTGCGCTTCACCGCGTAGAAAGAACGATGAGAATACAGATGCAAGACGATTCTCAAGGAAAAATCTAAAAATTATGCATAGAACCATGCACTTGGACAAAGACGGTAATGCAACGCGATAACGACCCGAAGCACAAGGCTGACGGGGTGACTGAATAGTTGAATATGGCGAAGATTAGCTTTTTAGGTAAACATTAATGCTTGAATAAAGCAAACATTAACCAGCCAAATTTGTGACGAGAGTTGAAAGTCCGCGTTCATGCAGGACACTTAAAAAAGTCGGTAGAAACGAGCTGGAAACGATATACAAAGAATGGACCCGAATTCCTCATGATGTCTATATGAACGTAGGTAAAAATTACAAAAAGCGTTTTAGGACAGTAATTCAACAGAAAGGGTATACAGGATGACGCAAAAAAAAGGAAGCCCATTTTTAAATTAGTGCATTTTACAAACTATTAATGCTAAGCCTTTTCTTGGAAGACTGCGAGATACGTTGACATTTTGAGCATATTTGTTTTAAATTTCATGAGGATACCTTAAAGATCGTGAATTTGGCATCACATCAAATGAATAAGAGAAAAATGCGCTCGAGCGGAGCCAGATTTTTTGACTTTCCCTAAGAATCCGTTTGGTGGAATTATACAACGGCTCGTTGATCATGAGTGATTTTGACAATAAATATCCTTATCCTAAAGAACTAAGTTTTAAATAAAATGTCTGTATTCATGATATGAAAGTTAAGTTTGATTCCTTTACTTGAAACAAACACTTTCTTGACAACATTAAACACAATGTTAATTTCCCTCACAGTGCCCTCCATTTCTCTCTACGCATACTTGAAGCCGACTTGGCATTCCTGCAATAACTATTTTGATCAAATCTCTCTTTCCTTTTAGTAAATTAACTTGATTATAAATCATTTTTTCAATACGTTTGTGTTCCCTGGAGGAGAAGAGAACACTTTGCTTTCTCAGATGTCCCTATAAGAAATAATCGCTGTTCTGTTTTAAGCTGCATTTCGGGTCACGAGCTGGATCAGTAAAGAGGCACAAATTAACTGTAAGCCAACATTTACCTAGGATTTGTACCATGTATACCAACATTTTTTCTTAAATCTAAGTATTATTTAGAAAGTTTTCAAAAATTTCAAGTTTTGTAGGAGCACTTTTTCTCTTTCTCATTTGATGTGCTGCAAAATTGACAATTTTTAAGGTATGCCCATGAAACTTGAAACAAATTTGCTCAAAATGTCAACATATCACACAGTTTTTCAAAAAAGGCTTACCATTAATAGTTTGTAAAATACACTAATTTAAAAATGGGTTTCCTTTTGTCCTGAGAAGGATTGTACTATAGAAGGTATCTCAGAATTATTTGAAGAAACTTTAGCATGAGGTTCGTTTTGGTGAAATAAACACACTTTAATCCATAGAGGTATGCCCGCAAATGCCTAGTTGAAAAGATGAAATGGATATACATAGGTAGTAAAATTAAGTATCAAAGCCTGAAGAAGTTTATTGTTATGATTGAACAATACAGAGTTTGAAGGTAGATTAGCTATTAACAGAGGTGTTCGAAATGCAGTTCTTCTCCAGTTGATGCATGCGTGGAAGCGCCGGCGCAATGATTGCCAAACTCGTGCGAAGGCACGCGGAATTTCACCAATACTTGTAGTCATCAATAATCCTACCGATGAGATCAGTTCGGATGGAACTAGTATTTTGTACACCAATCTTTTCAGGTGGTCACCAGAAGTAGAAATATAGAGGCGTCATGTCAGGAGATTTTGGTGTCCAGGAGATGAGTCCGCCAAGGCAAATCCAGCAGTTTGGATAGCGATCAGCCATGAACTGCCGAATACAATCGAGAAGTGTGCTGGAGAACCATCATGTTGGAATGACATTCTTCTGCTGCTTGTTAAGGGGACATCTTGCATCAACACAGGAAATGCTTTGTTTAGAAACGTCCAATAAATAGGTGTTTCCAGTGTTCATGGCAGAATGTAATGGCCCATTCTTTAGTCGTCAATAATCCCCACCCATACATTTACCGAGAACCAAACTTAGTGACTACTTTTCCCAGTAATATGTGGATTATTGTGGGACCAGAAGTACATAGTATGCGTGTCATCTATTCCTTCTCGCATAAATGTTGCTTCATCTGTGAAAATAAATTTTGATGCGAAATCGGGTCGTTCCTCCTCTTTCTATAAGCCCAACTAGCAAATTCAACAAGCGGTTGGTAGTCGTTGGTATTTAATGCCTGCTCACGTCGAACGTGATATGGATGTGTAAGGTTATCGTACAGCACGGGCCACACCCTACTGAGACTCGTATGAAGAACATTTGCCGCGGCACGGGCGGGTGCTTGTAGTTAGGTCATTATGAAAATGTTATAGTATCTCTTGCTCTATCTCTTAATTCTTTGTTCTTCTAGCACGGCCTATATCAGGCCGTGCTAAGCGGAATAGTCCGGCTTCACGCAGTTTCGTACGGGGGGCTGCGAATTTTTGATGCACCGGCACATGTCTGTTGGTATAGCTTTCTCAGCCAATTCTCGTAGCCCTCCTTAAATTGCTGTTTACGAGACCGTAAATTAGATGTATATCTGCAAGTTCAACATTGGTTATTTGGTCCATTGCCGTTCATAGTTTTGCACTAAGATCGACTGTGCAGTGTTTGACGCTAGCTTTAAAAGTTTGATGCTTTCGCTCCTTTTTCAGATTTTTCGTCTTGGTAACTTGGGGACTCAACCTTTTTTTTCGTGGGGACTCAAATGTAGAGTGGCTTGAAAGAAACTATGGGCACTGTCATAAATTTTGAATGACTTGAATGAAGCTGTGGGCACTGTCATAAATTTAGTGACTTGAATGAAGTTGTGCGCTCTGTCATAAATGCAGAGTGACTTAAATGTAGCTGTGAGCACTTTCATAAAACAATGTTGAGGACGAAATCTTACAAGCCTCATTCGTTGCCTTAGATGTTGATGCAGGAAACGTCATTTCATATGCATACAAAAAGTGTTTTTCTATAATGACATGCTATAAGTATGTGTTGAACTTCGGTATTAAAAAGCCGTCAACAGATTTGAAATTTGTAAAGATAGAACTGTAGGCGAGGTAACAGAGGTCATATTTAACAATTTTGAACAATAAACGTATCTTAAGGAACTGATAGCACAGATATACAACAGGGAAATGGTTATGGCACGCACCCAATTTAAATGGTTTGTACGCTAACATAAGAGAAAGTCAAAAATCATTTATATTGCATAATTGTTCTGCTTATGAGTTAAATCTCGTTCTATCTCAGTTATCTAAATTTAACCCAGAAGCCCCATATCATAGGCAGCATATTCAAAGTGAGTAATGCATTAGCTACATCTTCCATCACTTTAGAAAATGAATGCAATTGCTTCATAAGATAGTGCAAAAATCAATTCTAAAGCATCATCAACGAGAAAGAATTGAAATGCAAAACTACGTCTGGCTATGCACATTTAAAGAAATGTCATGGTGATCCTTTCATATTCGTCAGAAGTGTGAACGATAAAATAATCCAACGATATGGGAGCCAGATACTTGTACAGTAGTGAGAAGTACTGGGTTCTGTCCTTGGTTAAGACAAGAGACTTACGGTTTTCTTATAGGTGAATGAACGTTGAATGATAATAAAATTCTACGCTTTTTTCAATATCTTACGTATCAAGAAAATAGCTATTGAGGACTCCACTGAAAGAAACCCTGGAAGAAAACACTTATTTAATTAACGATCCGCAAAAAATCTGTTTATTTCTATATAACATCTGAAGAATAATCTGAAATATCGCTTTAACTTGACACGATCGAAGGGTCATACCAAAGATTCTACAGGTCTAGAAGAAAGAAAAAGAATAATTTTTGTAATTCTGGATGACATACTAAAGAACATGACTGTACGATCATCCGAAATTCGTATGGTTATGTAGAAAAGAACTGTGCAAATATTTTGGCGTAATAAAAATGTAAGCAGATTTGAATGGAATTCACACTGCGCTACTATTTCAAGATCAATCCGTTAAAACTTTGCTTGGATAGATTTTAGAGAAGGATCTGGCCCAAACTTTTGCCGAAACTGTGAAGTTTGTGATGTTGATCTTATCTATTCTTACTGGAATTGCTTATGTGGTGAGATCGTTTTCTGATTTGTAAAGAAAAAGACACATCAGAAGAAGAAAAATTAATGAATGACCTTCATCCTTTGATTTTAAAGTCTTTTATAAAGAAGACTGGTCTTATTAGAGCAAAGCTCCTTCTGTAAAATTTCTATGGGAATGTAACATATATCTTTATCACAAAGAAAGAGAAAAGATGGGATTTTGTTAAAGGTAAGCAAATACAATAGTACGTAAGATTAAGAAAATTATCTCTTGACAATTTTTTTGAAGTGCCTATCATAGCATTTTCTCACGACAAGTGTAGGGGTTTCTTTGCCCTGCGTTTAATAGTTTTGAGGTACAGTGAAAAAATGTAGCGCTGACGAATATTTTTTGCAAGACGGATGCTTTTCGTAGACTACACATAGAGAATTGGCTTTTCAATTCGAATACAATTTATCATCAAACATATAAATACCGTTAAAACTTCACAATGAATTTTAAGTTTACTGACCGACTACACTAATTTATGTGATAAAAATTTTCAAAATTTCAAATTATCAGTGAAATTAATTGGAAACAGCCTTGCATATGATGAAATCAGAAATTACGTTTGGAAGAAGCAAAATTTCATTTAGAAAATGAAGTAGAAATATGTTGCAAATTACAGTTAGAGACAAAAATATTCATACAATTTCAAAACTTAAATTTTTCTATTAATTTATCATAACCCAGTGTTTGTAACGTCATAAATTTTTTATAATATACTAGCACCTCAAAATAGATATGAAACTAAATTTCAAAAGAATAGGCTGTATGGAATAAATTTTATGAGCACATTTTGAAAAAATTCTAAAGCAAGATTTATTCACCCTACGAAGATACGAAAATGTGAACTTAATTACGATATTAATAATCAATAGCAAAGCCTTTCATTTTCATACCTTCTGACCGTATTACCTTATAAATTTGATGAGGCTCGAGCTTGTTTCAGTTGGGATGTCCTTCGATGGCAAAGTGTTATAACCCCTGGAGTTTCTTCGGAGCCTAACGACGTAACTTTACGATTGGATCCGTCTGGACACATGAGTAAACTGTTTTTGTTTTTTGAAGCAATGCAGTCGCAGATTTAGACGCATATCCGTAGTCATTATCTTGCAGAAAGGTGAATCGTCGGCTTAGCCCAAGACGTTGTACCTTTAATTCCGATTTTCATCCAAAATCTTGATGTACGTACATGGTGTTCGGGATAAACTTGACCATTAAGCAATTCCTTATTATTTATTTTTCAGATTAGTTGGAGGTATATGTACACTGATACTACGCATCGTTTAGAAGATTCTTTCTAATTTTGGGCCGCCAAAATTTCCTATTTATAAATTAGTTGAAGAATATCAACGCAAAATATTTTCTCTCGTCCTGCAACTCTTCGTGAAGTTCCCATTCATCCAATACAGAGTTCAAAATTCTTGACACATTGAAGTATCTAAGCATAATTTTATGCAGTTTTGCTTGAAAAACATAGTGTATGAAGTAAAATTACTATCGAAAGAGTATTGCAGAAGTTATTAGCTTCGGTATTTTGATGTTTGTCAGCCACTTAGATCGTTCCCGTGGCAAAGGTAGCATCTTGACTGAAAAAATTGCTATAAATTCTTAGGCATACCGTTTCAAAATAAAGATAAAATTAAAATGTTAGGCAGGTGATAGTGTGGATTGGAATGGACAGCAGGATTTTACCCAAATATGAGTCTTATAACAACCTGCATTTTCTCCATAAGCGTCTGCCAGACAGAGATGGCCTACGTCCACGATCCTGCTGCTAAAGTTTGTACCCTATTAAAAATCCAGGACGTATCGCCGATGGACTAAGGAAGACGTGGTGGAAGAGGGACGCATTAAAGATGGAGTGGCCGTCTCGGCCTCAAAACGCTTCCGTCACGCTT
>VOMN01101145.1:0-43476 GCA_014899125.1 Orchestia grillus
TGCAACGCTCCATTCGGTTTCTTCATCGTGTAGTGGTCACTACAAACGTTTTACCGACGCCATCCTTTTTACTGACGCCATCTTGTGCAGAGACTTCTTAACCGACGCCATCTTGTGCACAGATTTTTTATTAACACCATCTTGTGCAGAGACCTATTTACCGACGCCAACTCTTGCAGAAACCTTTTTACTGACGCCATCTTGTGCAGAGACCTTTTTACTAACGCCATCTTCTACAGAGACCTTTGCCGTGCTCTGGAGGACGCCCGGGCTTGGAAAGCCCTCAGCATGCAGCTGCCGCCCTCGATGGCAGCTGTGGCTGACGACTTGCCAGCACTCCAAGCAACCAGGCAACAGGTGGGTTCAGGCAACCAGGCAACAGGTGGGTCCAGGCAACCAGGCAACAGGTGGGTCCAGGCAACAGGCAACACTTTGGTCAAGGTAACACATGGCTCCAGGCAGCAGCCGGGCAGCATGAAGTAGACAGTAAAGTCACCTGAAAAAACATTTTATTTCATAATAAACACAAGGTCTGGAAGGCTCAGTGTACGGGGCAGAGTGAAGTGTTTCAAGCTGCAGCTCGGCTGTGCCTCGTGAGATTGGACTCGTCCGTCGGGTCGTGGCGGTGACGGGATATCCACACGTCCAGAAGTAGCAGGGCTCGACGAACTTAATTTTTTGTTCAATTTCATTCATTTCACGTACCATGCATTCTCAAAATTGTGCGTAAATCTGGCTTCACCGTATCAAAACGTGAAACTATAGGGCTTTTATTAAGCCCCCGAAATGACCAACAAGGCAGGTAACTTAGAGGAAAAGAAGAGACTAATCGTCCGTCCATGGATCTGTATAGTTGAAAAATTTGATGTAGATGATGCAAATTTTGTAAACTTGAATGAATATTTTTCACAGGTGCGCGACGCAGCGCAGTTGTTCAACTCGGCCATGGAGCGCATGTCGCTTGATGAAATCCGCCTCTTCGAGTCCGCCGTCGGAACTGTGGTTGCCTCCTACTATTCCGCTCTGACGTCGGTCTCATGGCTGCAGAGGGCCGCAGTTCCAGCAGCTCTGCGCTCCTGCACGGCGGCGGTGAACAAACTTTCCCTTCAGTTGGACGACTACGTGGAATTCAACGAACGATTCTACAAGCAAGTGGCTGAAATTAAGGCACTCCTTCTCTTCAAGAAGCAGGATGAATTCCTGTTCCATGAAAATGAGTTTACCAAGGGTTTTTTGAAGCAGGTTTCGGCCGGGATCACCCACGTGAGGAACATTTTCGGGCAGGTAGAGAACGACTTGCACGCCATCTACACCAAAGTGGTCAGCGAAGATGAGACTCAGAGCTCCAAAGGCAGCTGGATTTCTTACGTCGAAAAGGTCGACGAGATGTTCTTAGATGCACAGAAAGAAATGATGACAAACACTATGCTCTACCTAGAAAAGATCCTTGTCCCGTCGAAATCCACAAGCAAGTATGACATTCCCTTATTTTACTTACGAATCAAGCTCATCGATGATAAAATCACTTCATGTCCTCTACTCGACAATCTGTGGCAAACGCTAACGAACTTGAACGCAATCTTGTTGGGAGAATTCCACAAGCTTCCTTGTCTTCTCAGGCGCTTTGACTTGACCAAAGCTAAGCTGCATCAGCACCAAGCAGTACTGAACGGCGACACTGTATCAGCTCTTCAAGAGAGAATCACAGAGCACTACTCTGGGACCATCGATCTTCTTCACAAAAAGCTACTGAAATGGGAACAGCTTTTCGATGCCCTGGACGTTGGCAAAGAACACACAGGGGATAAACTTAGTTTAGGCGAATGCAATGTCAAGGATTTTTGTGAGGATCTCACAAATAAATTGAATGCCATTGCCGGCGAAAAATCTTTCGTTGTTGTTGGAACTATGAGTGCCGATTGTCGCGATCTCAAAAGGCAACTGAACCTTCACTGCCAAAGCAGAATTTCCAAGCATCTCGAGGCGCTCTTCAGATGGGTAGAGGATGAATTGACTGCTCTCGAGGGTAGACTGTTGAAGTTACCGGTGGCGAAGGAGCATCTGCAAACGGTCGCCGGTTATCTTGCGGCTCAGAACGAAAATTCTGAAAAGATGGACGAAATAACTACTCATGCTCAAACCCTTGGTGTGATGACCGAAAATATCAATATCCTTCAAGAGTACGGCTACGGCGTCCCTCAAAAGACCCTCCAACTACATCAAAAGCTGACGGCAACTTCGGACGAAATGAAATCTAAGTTTGTAGAAAAGGATTTTGAGCTGAAGATCAAAATTTGCGAGCACAAGAAACAACTTTCCGTGAAGAGCGAAGAGCTGAAATTCAAGTTTGTCGGCATCGACGAGACTCTAAGAAAAGAGTTTCCTAAGATAATGCAAAGGGACACCGACAAAGCGTCTTCGGTCGTCCAAGAGTTGTCGGACTGCCTCCAAGAAGTTGAGGCGGATCTTTCCATCAATGAGATATTGGAGAGTTTGTCTTTGCCGACCATTAAATTTGACTCTGCGCGTAGATATGCTAAGAAATTGGCCTTTGCGGAAAAAATTTCGAATCTTGCGGGTTCTTGGAGGAAGGAATGGCAAAAATGGAAAAACTTCTTGGTGCAGGACATCAGTATCATCTCGTTTGAAATGATGCTTTCAGCATACCGGGAGGAATTTCAGGGCGTGAAATCGAGGCTCGACCAAACTGACTCTGACTGGAGAGTCCTGCTGGAGCTGGACGCTGAAATTGCATCGGCTGCCGAGCTCCTGCCGGTCCTGAAAGTGGTACACGAGGCCCCGCTGCTGGAACATCACTGGAACCAAGTGATGTCGCTGTCGTGTAGAAAGTGTGTTGAAGAATTCAGACACGTTTCTGTGGGAATGCTTGATCTTATCAGCTGTGGCTCTCTCTTGAAAGAAATCGAGATGATCGTTCTCGAAGCTAAGCACGAGCAAAGCTTCTTGGAAGCTCTCTACGACCTCCAGAATAAAACGCACCAAATTGCATGCATTTATAAGGATGCCCATAGCTCTCCCATGAGCAACCTACAATTGATAGCGCAAACGAGAGCCACTCTATCTGATTTGCAAGAGAAACAAACTGTCCTATTCTCTTCCTTGCACCACCAAAGATATGTCGGTGAAATGGAATCTTTAGGTGAACTTCTCAGATCCATGCTGGCGTTGCTGTCAGAGTTGACCCAAGTTGAAGAGCTTGTCTCCGTGTGGGCGCCCTTCTTCCGGGTGAGCGACGTGCGCTTCCAGCTCTCCAATGCTACGACTCACTTCGATTACTGCAATGAAAGGTGGACGCGAATAGTGGAGACGTTCATCGAGGAAAAATTTCTCTCCAAAATGGCACGAATTCCGCAAATTCGCGATACTCTCAAAGAGGTAGCAGCTTCATTTTCAAAACTGAATGGCATGACCCGCAAATACGTCCAGGACATGAGAGCGTTCTCACCGCGTCTCAACTTCTTGGATGACAGCGAAATAATATCCTTAGTGTCTCAAGTGAACAGTGCCTCATCAGTGCGACCGTATCTCTACAAGCTTTTCGAAAACATCGCTCAAATAAAAGTGCATCGGAACACCTCCACCGGGACGCTGGAAGCCACTGGAGTCGTGTCGGCCGAAGGAGAAGTCGTCCAGCTGACGACGCCTGTGCCCATCATCGGACCTTCGTTTTCGTGGCTCGAGCATCTCAGTTCAGGCCTCACAAATACACTGAAAGAAAGTCTGCGTCAGTGCAAGGCTGTCCTCAAGGCAGCTGGTCCAAAATTGGATGAGCCCTTGAAGAATTTTTCGCAACAGGTTTGCTTTTTAGCGCTGCTCTTGAATGTTTCTGCAGATTTTACGAAGGCTAAGGCGAGGCCGCAGGCAGGAACGGAGATCCTCATTAACCAAGATAAATACCTAAAAGATGTCTGCGCTCGTTTTACTCGGTTGCTCAGCAGCAGCACCCAAAAAAATCTTCGCTTCAACGTAAGGCACTTTTTCTCGGTCATTTTATCGCTCCGGGATCAGTTGCACCGAGTCCGCGACGGCAAGATCA
Source organism: Orchestia grillus (assembly GCA_014899125.1). NCBI lineage: Eukaryota > Metazoa > Arthropoda > Malacostraca > Amphipoda > Talitridae > Orchestia > Orchestia grillus. The sequence goes on from VOMN01101145.1 coordinate 4,058, forward strand.
AAGCTGGTAGTGCGGACGAGTTTATTTTACAGTACAGCGTGAACAAAGAATCGGGGCAATTACTCGTTCATTTTGGACGTTATACCTTGCCGTATTGCTGGCAGTACCAAGGCCTACGGCGACTGCCAGGGCTTTCGCAGACGATGTGCCAAAATATGGCTCAGTTTGCACGAAGTTTCAGTAACAGACAAATCATAGGGCTCGTCGGCCCAAAAAACTCAAGCAAGACAGAAACTTATCGTTCAATGGCTGTGCTCCTCGGCCACCGACAGTTCATTCTCGAATGCAATGAACATTTTTCCGCTGACTACATCAGCAGAATCATCATGGGATCAGTGTCAGTCCCGACGCTTCTGTTATTCTCAAACGCTCACAGAATTAATCCAGCAACGCAATTCCTGCTCACAGAAATGCTTCAAAAGGTTTCGGAGCTTCAGTCCTTGGATAAAAAGCAAGACCCGCACCAGCAGACCGTCCAGTTCGAGGGTGTTCACCTCCAAGTGGCCGACGCGTCCGCATTGGTCGTGGAGTGTCGCCCGTCCGCCAATCCGGAGCTCGCCCGATCGTTGCTCGAGGTTGTGCCCAAGCCCATCGCCACTTTGCCCACTTCATTCTCGGTAAGAGACCATTTAGAACTGTCGAAATTAATATAGTTGCTAAGCAACCTGTCTTTCTCTGTACATACGTTAATGTTGCGCAAAGGTGGGCTCCTTCAGAGCGACAGATTCGAATTATGTGTTTTATTTTTATCTTTTTAGTGTTATTAGAGTGAAATATCCTTTCATTTATTATTCGTGTACATAAATATCAAAACATTTTATCTTGGTGTACATCTTGCGAAAAATTTTGTATAAGCCTCATTCGAAATACTGAATGAACTTACCATGTGTTTGAAAAATTAATTGGAAACGTGAGCTTAACATAATCTCCATGAGTCTCCTTCGCTTGGCAGGACGTCTTTGAAATTGAGCTGACGACGAGAGGCTTTCAAGCAAGTAAAACGCTTTCTAAAGTGATGGAAGATCTGGTGAACATGACGAAACTCTCCCTCCCCTCACGGGCCCAGTACAACCTGGGGTGTTCGTTCGTGATGGGGGTCATCCTCAAGGCGGTCGAACTCCAAAAGCTCACCCCCGCCCTAAGCGACGTCGAAGTCATTCTCAACAGCTTCCACGCGGCAGTCAAAGAGCAGCTTCAGCCAACCGACATGACGATCTTCCAGAACGTGCTGGCTGCGTTGCATCCCGAATTCGAGCCTGCGGATCTCGAAGACATGTCACTAAAAAATCGACTGGTGGTTTTCCTCGAGAAAGAGAGGTTCTCTTACAACGCAGACTACCTGGACAAAGTAATGACGTTAGGGAACGTAATTCGATCTCATTCCGTGATTGGGATACACGGTCCGAAGGGGTCTGGAAAAACAACCGCCCTCAAGCTGCTGAAGAAGTATTTTGAGCAACACCTACAACACGAACATAGTGTCGAGAGTGCGAAAATTGAGATGCTCAGAATCGATCCTTATTTGGTAGGAGAAGACAAGCTCCTCGGCTCCCATAAAACGAACTCCTCTGCAAATTCGTTGATGGAAAGACATCTATCTGGCGACCGACGTAAGAAGTGGATAATTTTTCAAAGTCATTTACCGATGGATAAGTTTGTGGACTCTTTTTTAGAAAGAGTTAGTTCTGAAGACGTAGACGTTCATCTTTTCGTACCTGACAAACTTAAATTACCCCCAAGTTCAAAAATATTCGTTGAACTTAGCAGTGAAAGTACTGGTTCCAATGATCACGACTGGAATAAGTGTTTTTGGGTGTCTTTCTATCCAAAAATCAACTATTCAACAGACCTCATTTCAAAATGGTTAAGTACTCAAGAAAAAGTTGTACTTCAGTCTGAGAGACAGCTCATCGAAACTGAAGTTGTCAGTTCCTTGAAAGCGATGCCCCAGAGCGAAAAAAATTCCCTGGATCGCGTGAGAGCATTCACGGTTCTTCTGGATGCTTTCTTGGACCCTGAAATGCAGAAGCAAAATCCAGGAAAAACATTAGAAGATTTCTGCGCCCTAGCCATGCATTGGGCTTTGAAAACACACCGTCAAAGTTTATTTTCTCTTGAGAAATATAAACTGAACGTGCCAGAAAGCTTCGCTGGAGACATCCGTGACGTTTGCAGGATTATGGATATGATTGTGACGAAGAAATTCTTGGTGCTCATGTATGTGACAACTGTCCTCTTGGAAAATTCAATTCCAGTCATGTTAACTGGAACGCCAGGAACGGGAAAAACAACGTTGCTGGATGTACTCAGTCTGTATCTTGAAAAAAAGGCGAGTTGCGTGAAAATTCACTTCAACTCAGAAACAACTCCAGATGACTTGATGAGGAAAGTAACTTTGCAAGCTGATAGTTTTAATTGTCTTCAGCCGACTTATGTTTTCATTGACGATGTGAACTGCGCTCAGTCGCTGAATCAAATGCTGATTACGCTCAACTTCTTAACCTCGTATCACGAACATCAAGACCTACGAACATGTAATTTTAATTCTCCTTGCGATAGTTTCCACTGCAGCTCATTCATTGCCGCTTGTCTGGTGGACGATGTCGGCGACTCAAAAAACGGAACTCAACATCCTCCTGTGATATCGTCGGCCCTTAAAATCAACGTTGGATCAACAGAGCTTGATGAACTCACTCAGATAGCCACCGAGCTCTTTGAGCTCAAGTTCAAAGAAGCTGACAACAGCGTCAAGTGCTTGAAGGCGCCAGCAGCTCACTGTCTCGTTGACTTTATCACCAGGCTTTCGAGCGACCACAACTCCAGTTACGTCAACGAATCGCGATGTTTACGTCGATTAGCGAATTTTCCTCGGCAAGTGAGACGTGTTTTCGATAGCATTTCGCTGGCGAATGTTGAAAAATTGGATCGGGATGCATTCATCAGCTTATTCGCGATTGAAATTCACCGTCACTTTTCACACTCGGTTGTGTACTGCAACGAGTCCGTCCTCCATTCTTTGGAGGCCAGCTTGGGTCTCCACTTCCGTACCGAGATACCCGCTGGAACTTTCCAGAACGATGTCGTTTACTTGGCGTCCTCCGACGATTATAAAAGGTTGACGCTCTCTTCCATGAATGCTGTAATTTCCCAGGCTTTTTCAGACGAGGAGCTCTCCTTCATTTCTCTGAGTCAGTTTTGCTTGCACGTTGCCAGGATTACATCTGGACTATCCTCCCACCGCTGTCCACCTCAGCATCCAAAGGCTCGAGTTCCGACCGAAGACGTCGGAATGCCAAACAAACCCACCGCAAACAATGAACAAACCTCGAGTGAGTTTGCTTCGGGCTCTTCATGTTCCAGGGCCTCAGAGGGAGGCACGTCCCTGCGAGAGGCCCCCCTGAACTCGATGCTGCTCCTTGGTGGCCACGGCGTCGGGAAAAGAACCTGCGCCCTCGCAGCCTCTAGGCTTCTGAAAGCGACTATCATCGACGTCTTGGGCGACGGTAAGGACGGTCAACGCCTCGACCAAGCTGCGGGGCGCAATTTAAATCCAAATAAAATTGTTCTCTACCTGAACGTTGATTTGGTGAACGACTCAAAAAATCTGGTCAACTTCATTGATCTGGTGCTTGCCGGGAAGTGGGAAAGTGAAATTATTGGAGTATTAATTGCGTGTATTAATGCAGAGCAATGCAGTACGGCGAGCAATTTGCTGCCAACGCTGTTCTCAAAGCTCACAGTCTATGAAATAAGCGAGTGGTTGGAGCAGGATCTGAGCATAGCTGCGAATTACGTAAGTGGGCGTCTACGTCACGATGTTGACGACGAAGCTATGAAGTCTCTAACAACCGCCGCTGTTCAAGTGCACCAAAAATGCCTCGAGTTCTCAGCCGGTCACGGCTTGCTGAAAGTTTTGTCGTCGTGTCACTTCCTGCATTTTTTCAAGCGCATCCTCGAGCGTAGGCAAAGTACCGTCGACAAACACCGGAGGCGAATAAATGTCGTCGAGATACACATTGAACAATATTCGAATGCCAATGAGAAAGTGGCTGACCTTACTCGTCAGCTCAAAGAACAACGAGCTCAAGTCACCCGAGTTCAAGAAGCGTACAGTAACAGTACTCTTAGGCTGAAGAACACTGTGAGTGAGCAGGGACGACTCGAAGAGGATTTAGTCAAAAAGAAGGACATGCTAGCGCGGCAGAAAATTGAGTACGCTAGAATTAAAGATATCATCGAACACGATCTTCACGAGCCCAAGATGTCGTTGAAGAGCGCTTGCAACGCGCTCAACAGAATCACTGTGGAGGAGTTTGAAAAGATACGTCAGCTTCTTCGTCCTGAGCCAGAAGTAGAAAAGGTGTTCGAACTCGTGCTTCAGTTGACGGGAATGGAGCCGTCTTGGAACGAGGCCAAGAAGCAAATGCTCAGAGGAATCGATTTCGTCTCAGAAGTTTGCAAATTGTCTCCAATCGAAATTAGTGATTCTGCCTTGTTGTATCTTCAAAGAAGTCCTTTACTGGGCGACGTATGCATGAGCAAATTGAAAGAAGGTTACCCTACTGTTAGCACCTTCCTAGATTGGCTAATCAAATTTGAGAATTTTGCTCGTATTTATAGAGATTGTCACTCTCTGCAGTTGCAAGCAGATGGAATCGGTCAAGATATCAAAGAAACCCAGGCGTACATGAACAGACATGAATACAAACTTACCAATGTGAAGGTTCAGCAGCAAGTTCTCCGAGGTCAACTCCAAGAACAAGAGAATCAACTTAACAAAGCCGAGGTAACAATGAAGACATTGGAGTCTAGAATGCAGGCATCCAAGAGGGTCATGAGCCAACTGGCCGTTCTGAAAGAAGATTGGGTCAACGAAATCAGCCTTTCAAAAGCCCGAATTGCTCTTGCCGACGGCGACGCCACCATGCAAGCTGCACATGAAATTTATTTTGGAAACTTCGAATACGAGAGGCGGAGAACCATCGAGGAAGAAATTCAGAATTGCGTCAGGGGAAATGGAATCACAGCTGACGAGGAGTGCGTCAGACTAGATGCTGACGACGAGCTGATAACATGGCTCAACTGTGGCCTATCATGTGACCGAGTCACGTATGAAAATGCTTCCATTATTCTAGCATCAGAATTTTTCATCGATGTAATTTACGATCCAAATAACATCTTGTACCAAAGCGTCTTCGCGCTCCCGTCTGCACGCAAGATCGAAATGTTCGACGCATCTTCAGTAGAGAAATTTTTGTCCAAGTCCTACTCTTCATCAGTCTACTTCTCCTCGCAAAAAGAAATTTTTATTCCTGTAGAAATTCAGCTAGCTTTCAAAAAGCGCTGGATCACTGAAATTCATTCCAAGAAGTCTCAGAAGCGGAAAGAAAGAACAGGTAACCCCAAATTGATAATTTTTGTGAAGGAGGCACCAATAAATGTTCCGGAATTTGTTCGTTTGATCCATAACGGCAGTGAACTGGAGAGTCTAAAATATTATCTCTGCACTCGAATAAGTCAATCATTAACACCCAACATCGTGGAAGACCACGTGAAAAACCGAACAGAATTGCTCAAAACTGTTCGCAAGATTAGAGAACAAAACATGGAAATCCAAGTTCTCATGGCAGATTTAGAGTCGTCACTTCTGAGTGGCTCTTCAACTTTGAGCGATCTGGAGAAAGTCAGCGCCGCGTCCATCAAGGAACACAAGAAGCACGATAACCTCCTGAAAGCAATCAAATGCGGCCGAGTCGCGATGGAAAGTTATGAAGCGACGGCTTTGCCGCTATGCAGCCTCTACCATCTGCTGCAGAAGCTCCCGCTGTGGAGGTCGGATCTTTGCCTGCCTCTGGAGAGGTTCGTAGAACTGGCGGTCTCGGCCCTTCCTAAGCCGTCCGTTGGCCAGTCGAAGTGGGGCAAGCTGCTGGACCAAAACGCCCTCTATGCTTCCCTGTCATCCATCCTGGGGTGAGAATCGAAATTTTAATAGCTGATATCCTCTGAAAAAATGGTATCAAGAGCTCCTAAAGGTAGTCCTTGTAGTCAAGGACATCTAAAGGTAGTCCTTGTAGTCAAGGACATCTATAGGTAGTCCTAGTAAGGTATTTCTCATGTTCTACGTATGGGGGTTCCATGGTGCAGCTCTTGCGCACTTCGTTCTCAGGTGAGGACTCCAGGGTTCGACTCCCGGCTGTGCTGCCAGATTTTCGTGGAACCACAAAGTGCTCATAATGGGGAAGAACTTTTATCGATTCCAACACGTTTTACCGTTGGGTTTTCAATGTCTTACAACTACTGGCGTGGTGAAGGATGTGAGGAATGTGTGGTTTAAACTTCCTTTTCCAAGGGAAGTACTCCCTGCTAACGTGAAAATGCCCTGACGACTGAGCCGAGATTTGAACTAAGGTCCTCTCGGTTACAAGGCCATCCCGCAAGCAGTACGCCAAGGAGCCCATAAAGGAAGCTTAAATTCCTCATTCCTCACGCCACTCAGGCGTCAGTAATTACCAGGCATTAAATACCCCGTATTGTACCGCACGTCAACTCTGTTAGCTCTAATAAAGTTCCTCCTGCACCGCTGGAGCACATGCGGCGTGTTGTACACAAACGTGACGCACTCGAACCACGTTCTACTCACACCCGGGTAGTGAGGGCTCGACTCCCACCTAGGGTAAACTTTTTTCACAGAACTACGGAGTGCTTCCGTTAGAAATGGAAGCTTAAACCTCACAGTCCTCGCACCATTCATGCATCAATATTTACGAGGCATTGAAAATTAAACTATGTACAGTATGACAACTGAGTTGAAATTAATAACTTTTCTATTTTTCTCTCCTGTTTTTCTTCCTCTCTTTCCTGTCTCTATGTCTTAATTTTTACAGGCACCTCCAACTGCAAGTGTCCGGGCCTCCTAAAGTTGCCCTGGGGCTGTCGATGGCCCTGTGGTACCACACGCACCTGGGCCTCTCAAGTCAGCATCACGTAGAAGCATTCGCCACGAATACGACAGCGTGTCCAGAGGCCGCATCTCCTTTTCCATGGTTCGAAGACAAGAAGTGGAGTGAAGTGCTGCAGTTGCAAGCACTCAATGAGTTTAAAAATCTTGCCCAAGAAATACAGGCAAATGAAAATGCTTGGTTTCAGTGGTACACTTCAGACTACGTTGAATCGCGGAACTTGCCGGAACCTTTCGATAAAAACCTATTAGCGTTCTCCAAGCTACTATTGTTGTCAAAGCTGAGGCCTGATAGACTAACGGATGCTACAGAAAATTTTGTCTTCAAATTTTTCAAGCTTAATAACGAAGTGTCGAATGATCTTATTCAAAAAACAGTTCTAAAGTGTCAGGCTTCTGAGATCATATACTTAGACACACCGGTGTCTCTTCAATTGAGGGATTATTTTGTGAAGCTTTTAGCAGTGTGCTATCCTCTCACGGAGCCAACCCAATCATCTATTCAGTTCTACCACCTGGCTCGAGAACGTCTCCTCTTCCTGAGAGAATGCCTATCTCAGGCTGCCCAGAAAGGACAGTGGGTTGTTTTGCTGTGTGATAGCGACTCGGATTATGAAATTAGCTCAGTCGTGAGCATTTTATCAGACGAAGAGTTTAGCACAAGCCACAAGCGGTTCCAGCCTTGGCTTGTGTCTTCTGCCGCACGCGTGGCGCATGGAGAATTGCTCTCTAAACTCGTGCGCTTCAATACTGCAGAGCCTAAATCCATTCGGGCGTCTGTCGAAGATTACTTCGCTTCCCTGGGCGATTCCAAACTAGCTGCCTACTTTTCTGACAATGCCAAATGGTGCCTAATGGCTCAAACTTTGAGTCATTTATCTATGAAAGCTCGGCAGGACATCGAATCTGAGAGTTTTCTCCACCACATCACGGACGCTCACTGGCAACAAACGGAAGCTGTGGTTAGGACCTACGTCGCCTTGGAAGACTCGGGTGCGCCATGCAAGTTTTTAGAGGAGCTTGAGCTTGTGTACGTCCCAACATTGTCGACAGCAGTCGCCAAATCTGCTGCAGCAAGTCTATTGGGCATTTTTTTCAACGATGTCGATCAGATTCCTGAGAGAATTCCGTCTCTTACTCACTATTCAGTGCCCTCTGGCTCAACGTTGGATCAACATAAGGTTCAACTCGAATTCATCTACAAATCTAGAATCGACATTCTCAGTTTCTGTTCCTTAAAGGCGATCAACAGAGTGCTTGCCCAAGAAGGTGAGGTCGTAAAACACGCGATTCGTGCTCTGCTTAGCACGCAAGAGCGATCTCGATTAACCACACAAGAGGAGCTTCCTGAAACAGATCACATGATGCCTATTCACATTAGTGGTGATCCGAATGATCTAGAGCCGTACTCTGCCTTGATATGTGAAGAATTAAAAGACTGCGAGAGGACATCCCACCGGTTATTGAATGCCATTAACTCGAGATATCCAATAGACTTGCCCTCTCTGGAGTCGTCTGGAACATGGCCTACGACTTGCACACAGGCAGACAAAGATGCGTTAACACGTGCATCGCAGCTGTTAATCCTTTGCAACGAACGCCGCAGGTACTTAGAGAACTTTACGGTCGCTATTAAATCTGAAACAAGGCTGGACTTACGTCAGTTCAAGCACTGTATACCTATGCTGACCAGTGTTATTAGAAACATTTACCCGGAATGGACTGAAAACTTCTGCAGCAGCATCTTTACTAAGCTCATATACGTACCACTAAAAAATCGACAAGATGATATTGAAAAGTCATGTATTCACCTTGACCACTTACACCTTTTGAACATTGCATGGGATGTCGAAGAAGAAAGCCTCGTGTTGCCCGCTAAGGCGGCGGCCCTGAGAGACCACCAAGTCGTGACTCTTTGCGTGGTGCCCACGCGAAGCGGTCTTGGGTCCCTCATTGAAAAAGAAGAACTTCAGCTCGCCGGAATTCCAGTGTACGCGGAGGATGACCTATCATCATGTCCGATTCTGCAGCTGTGGATGCCTTCCTCGGTACCAAATGTCACTAGTCAGATCCTCAGCTCTAGGTTAGTGATAAGGTTAAAAGGTCAGTGAGATGAGTATTGAAACTGTGGTAATCGTGTAGTGATATGTAGCTCATGCGAGAACTTTTCCCAAAATGGAGAAATAGAAAATGGAAAAAAATCTGACAGTGAAAAGAAGAAACAACTTTGGCTTTGGATCCATTGGTTGATTCTTTTCTAATTCGATGAATTGTAGAAACATGAAATGCGATAAATTTAACATTCATTGCATAAATGTACATATATTTTTGCCGAAATAAATGGATCAGCTATTACTTACTTAAGGTTATAGTGCTTTCGTTGCATATCCAAAAATTCCTTCAATTTATGTAGCATAGATATAGAGCTGTGTATCAAAAGATGCAGTGTATAAAAACGCATAGCACGTGATTGCCAGCGTTGCATTTCTCACGACGATCTCTATTAGAGAGTCGTATTTGTATGAGAAAGTAGGTGGACATGCTCGAAAGTTTCATCGCTTCATATCTTAGGTGGAATATTTCCCTTTAATAATAGGTGGGCAAAAAAAATGCGATGTCCATTTACGTAGAGCGTGAGGAAGACGCTGCTCCTTAGACCATATGAGGGCCCCTACTATTCCTGAAGGACGTCAGGATTAACAGCTTAGTCCGGAAATCTTAGTTTTGTTCACAACTAAGCCGAATATGATGACCCGCGCATCCAATGTGAACGAATATTTACGTAATATTATAATACATTCTGTTGAAAAATACTTTGTCATTATCGAAAGGTTTACGGACTTCGTTCGAAGCGGTAACTTCAATTATACCACAAGTACCAGGAAATTTAACGGGTGCATACCCTATTGAGAATCTGCTCAATTAATTTCGCTTAGTTCACTGACCAGCAGCGCAGTGGCGCGGTCGTCATGTCCCCTTGAGAACATTACTGCGGAGATCTGCAAGAGGCCACGAGACAATATCTCACCAATAGAGATAATCTGCGCAAAACTTTCAGAATACGTCAGAAAACTACCATAGCTACGAAGAAATGCCGACAGCCTACCAGGCAATTGTGCTATTTTCAAATAGGGTAGTAGTATTTGTAGTGACATTTTGTAGATGGCAGCGCTTCAGTGACTCAGACTAGGTCATACTGAAAGAAACAGGAACAGTTACATAGGCTGTAAAAAGCGGGAATCTATATACATGGTGTCTTCCCACATATTATTCTCTGCGAATAGAAACAGTAAGTTAAGGAAGAATTAAAGGAAAGGATAAGGAAGAAATAGCAAGAAAAAAAAAGAAAAATAGTTTATTCCAAACTCGGTCACATACAAAGTATATATCTTTTGGTTTTTCAGTTAGTAAAATTACAGCCTTAAAATTAAAACATGAAGGTCTCGATAGAACTTCCAAATTGGGAAGAAAAGTTTGAAAACCAAAATAAGCAATGTGGGTACGAAAGACAGAAGTCCCAATGGCCTATCTATAGCTGAAGTAACCTAACAGTACCTCCATGAGATCACCAGTCCCCATAGCATACGATAGATCAGCCTAATCTAACGTAACCTAACTTAACCCAATCACCTATCCTATGCCACTTGGGAGGGGAGGGGGCCAAAGACTTATGCATCCTTTCCTTATTGTACGTGCGTATACTAACTGCTATTAAGAAAGAAGTGTAAAATTTCCATGCATGTTATTATTTAATTATGTAAGCGTTAATTTATAGAGCAAAGCAGCCTGATATTAAGAATTTGAAAGCGCGATTACATCGCTGAAAGCCAGTTCTGTAATGATTATATTAAATATCTGCGTGCAGAGTGGAAATTCTTCAGAGAATATTGTTTCATCCTCATGCAACACCTGTACTTTTGTTTCAAATACCGGCATAAATTAACCAGAGTGATCATCCTTCAGAGTTCCATTGTTCGGCCATTATCAGACGCTGGTTCTCCCGTACGCAGGGAAATTTTTGAAGCGTTCTTAGAGCTCAGTTGTAGTTGAGGGATTTAATTTTAATTAAATCCCTCAAATACACTATGTTGTCTTGACATTTGCCTGAGTTAAAGTTATCTTCATCTCAATTGAATGTAGCTTTTGTTGGTATTATTAAATTATTTATATGAACCACATTTTGCGTTAAAGTGCAAGAAATATTGCAATTCGAGACTTCTGGCAGCCGGAAACTCATGTCCCCCCCCCCTCAATGCGGCGAAACGCCTCTCTAAAACCCAGATGAAGCGTCGGTCTGGCCTCAACCTACCTTCAAGTTTACCTTATATAAATATTCTCCCATTCAGTCATGGTATTTCTTTTATTATTCAATAGAGTCATGTAAATTCCTCAGTTAATACTTTGAGAAAGGGAATAAAAGCTATTTTGTGACTGGACTGCCACCACGCACAGAGGTGATCGCTTACTGGACGACGTACTTTTAGTTTCCATTAAGTTAATATAAAAAAGTTCCTTTTGCTAATGAATTATCAAGAGACCAAAGCTAATAAACTTGACTCGTAGGCCGCAAAGTATGCTCTAGCTGATAAAAGGACAGAAAATTACGATACATCACAGCACCGTAGTAGTGTGGTAAGTGATAACTCTTCAGTGCATGAACGAGTAGTAGTAGTGGTAGTAGTAGTAGTTCTAGCAGTTTGATGGCAGTATTTGTAGTAGTAGTATTATACATACATAGCAGTGCTTCAGTGGATCATCTGCACTATCTCGCACTGAAATAGAAGAACCTTTATTAATTCCAACACGTTTTACTGCTGAGTTAAATTTTTAGCCAACGGTAAAATGTGTTGGAATTTCTAAAAGTTCTTTTTTTTAAAGGGTCTTGCTTTAAAATAAGTTCAAAAACATGCGAATCTGCTCGTATCCGCAACTCCCAGGTGACAGCGAATCCGGATTTGACATTTTTGGGAAGTTTACCTCTGTTGGCTTGTTTAGCGTTAAGTGTCCACAAAAAATAACATGGTACATTATCCTCGTTGGCTTACTGTGCAGCTGTGAGATTCACTTAGAAACTGTAAACGTACATTGCTTTTTTTTACGTATGTTCTTTCCTGTTGTTTACACGTTTACAACCGCATGTCAAGTCTGCATGTCAGGTTTTTTGTGATTGACTGTGGATGCGCCGGGTCCGCACCTTCCTGCAACGCTATCAGCCCAACTGTGGCGTAATTGTGCTAAATTTGATAGTTGTGAATTTGAGTGATCATTCGTAAAATATGTGCAGACTGCTGAGTTACAAACCGTACCATTTAGGCTACCTTAATTCTCGTGATAGCCCATCTACCGTATCAAGTCCCAAAAATTATGATGATGTGAAATATGTCTTTGGTATTCCTTCCTCATGTTTTTGAGTAGTGTTAACCTAAAAGCCCCAACACCAGTAGAATATCATAATATATTGTGTCCTTAACGTAAATAAATCATAAAATGAGCAGAATCAGGGTAAATTTCTTATAAATGGTTGTAGGGTGCATACTTTAATTAATAAATATAATTTAATTGCTATATGTACCAACAAGGACTGAAAGTTAGTGAACAAATAGAATAAATTTAAAGAAATTAATTATTCACTGGTTTTTATAGTAAATGTGATCCAAATATAATTTTTAACTTTATGGTGTGTAGATTATTATACCATAATCACACCAATTTATTACATTGTAATATTAAAATGTTTTTTGTTATGTTAACTTTATTCAGTTATATTTTATCATATATTTTGAGAGCTTTTCATATATATTATATAGTGATATTTTTATGCAGCTGGTTATAAGCTTTGATCTTTCTCATTTCAGAAACCAATCTAAGAAAACTTCATTGGGATATCATAACTTGTAGCAATACTCTTTTCTCCCCATTTATAGTTCCGGGGATATATCAGATCTTGCCAAAATGACGACCATGTCCAGCATGTCGAGTAAGCTCAAGGGAGGTGGAGTTCGCAGAGGACAGCTGAAGGAGAAGGTGGTGCAAATGTACGAGGAGCTGCTCCACCCAGCTGTCCACCCATCTCTGGCTCCAGCTTCCTCCATTGCTGGTGCCAATAAACCTCCAGCTTCAAGATTTTGGGAAGACTTTTTCTTGTTAAAAGTAAGAAATTTGATTATGGGTCATGTTTTTTTACATTATGTGTGAATGTTGCTCATATTTTTCTTTTGATGAACTAGATAATGCATTCCTAATTAAACCTATTTACCTGGACACTCATACTTCATGCATTAGGTTGTTGCATACTTTGAAGCATGACAAAGATTATATTATGTCTTGAATACTATATTATGAAGCACCTTTGTATGAACTTTCCTTGTTAAGTTTATTGTTTATGGCTTAATTGAAGCTGCATCACAGAATCCTTCATTACTATGGCTGTTTCTATTATTTATATGTTTAGCACAATGAGCTGTCTTGAGCTTGAAAGGAAATGTTTAATATTTAAAAAATAACTTGAATAAAGGACTTTTGCATTGCTAGGAGCCTGAGACTAATCGTAAACTTCATTATGTCATTAAAATTTGAAATAGGTTTACTCTGGATAGAAATAAATGGAAATATATATGATACCTATTCTCCTTCTTAGATAAATTATTAAAAATTAAATGTGGTTTTACAAATTGACAACAAAATATGAAGATTGGAGTTAGCATTTTTAGTTGTGAGTGTGCAGAGGGTTTAATGTACTTAATCATGTTCAATTCATATCTAAAACCATGCACTAATACATTATTTTGATTATTTAGTTTGATTATTTTTGGTAGACTTAAGTAACCCTTTAGAAATAGATGCTGCCAGGCCTTGTGCTTTTGAAAAATGAAAAGGCCTTGAAAACAAGATGCCTGAAACAGCCTCTGTTTTATTACTGATACAGTTTCCATAAAATTCTGAACCATCCAGTTTTGGTAGAAATTTCAGGGTGGTATATTATCATGAACATTCATGAAATCACATTCAGTAATCAATATGAACAGACTTTTCATTAAATTCCTATGATAGTTTATCTAGTCATGTGGGTTTACATGTGAGCATGGTGCCTCAATTCCACCTAATAATGTAAATTTGATGCTAACAAACTCGGTTGTTCATCAGATGGTTCCATACAGTATGTTAGCTACTCCTATACAATTCATGCTTGTGTGTGCAGCCCAAGTTGTCCGTACTAGAGGGTGAGATCAGCCGACTGAGCGTCGAGCAGCTGGCAGCTCTCAAGCCCAACTTGAATGGTCTCTTTGCCGAGTGTGTGGCTACTCTTGGCAATGCCATGCAGCCCTCACACACCATACGCTGTGTCAATGCGATGCTTGTAAGTGTTCCTTGCTATGTCTCATCACAATTGTAAGGAACTGATTTCGAAAATGTTGCCCTCTTATTGAAGAGGAGTTCATCAGTGTGTATATTCCTGAAACTAAGGTATAGTCTAATATCTTGCTAGAAAAAACTCCATCAATTTATTTTTCTTGTCTGTCAATGATTATTTCACAGATCTTTGAGGTGTCCCATTCTTTGAATCACATTGTTTCTTGCTTACAACCCTTGTCATTTGTTTGAAAGTGTTACGTTTTTAATTCTTGTATTTTGTCAAATATTTTTGCATGATTCGAAAGCACTCTGTTAGTTTCTTATGTAACCTCCCATAAAGTGGGTTGGTGATGAATTAGGTACCTATCTTCTACATTGACATTATGGGGTTAAAATTGATGTTCCTTCAAGGTCATATAGCTCCTTGTTTGTCTAAAGTTAAGAAGCACACCCTGTTTTGGCAATTATTTCTCATGGGTGTTCAACTCTGCCAGGTTGTGATATTTTCTCATATTTGCATTCTTACATGCTTTTCAGAGAACTTTAAAATAGAAACATTAGTGAAACTTTGTAATGGATGTAGTCATTGTCTCCTCACAGTGAGCACTTTTTCTTCTCATTTTATTGTTCAGTTTTTAATTGTGAATGATCATCTCTAAAACAAAAAATGTTATCACTCTTGTGTTGCTAGAATTTGATCTGACCTGATAACCATTTTTTTACTACCAATTTGTGTAATGTGGAGACTAATGATGGTGTGGCCTGGACACCAACAGACGCTGTGCGGCTTGGTGCGAGGTGTCTACAGAAAGTGTGAAGGAGGGGGCAGCACGGCTCCCGTGTCTGGCACGAGTCCTCTGTCAGTGAGCAGCTCAGCTTGTGACGTTATCAATATTCTTATTGGCTTTGATGCTGCTGAGGATCTCATGAGACAGCTTCTGCAGCTCATTTCCAATTTCCTGACAGGTTAGTTTCATGAAGAGCAGGCTATGCCTTACATCTGTAGTGAAGATGATGCCCTCACTTTCTGTGGTGTCCTTAATGTGTCTAAGATATCCTTACATTCTCCATGGGCTTATATAGTATTAGACGAGCACAAAAGCAAGAGAGAAGCTAACAAAATGGAATGAATCTTTCTGTTTCTGCAGGCGAGTGTCCAGGATGCCTGAAGAGCGTGTCCCTGAAGCTGCTGCTAGTGCTCTGCACTGCCACAGACAACATCAACCAAAACACCTTACTCGAGTATCTCACCATCACCTGCGTTTTCCATCCCGTCATGCAGGTAGGTACTTATTGAGTCATTGGTACATGAGAATCTTAGTGAACTACTGTGTGCTTGAAATAGTTCCACAGTGTCCAAATGTATTAACTGTTGTTGCAAATTGTACTTGTGTGTTTTTAGACCTGTAAATTAAATTAAGGTAATTGTAAATTATTGTTGGGCTTGAATTCTGAACTTTGATAAATGCCTTCAATAAAATTCAATTTCTTTTATATATTTAAGAATACCATAGAAAGCAGCAGAAACGAGGTAAGTGCTTCACTTTTGGGTTTATACCCAAGTCCTATGCTGTCTTATCCTCCATATTTTTCTTTATTAAACTGCCGAAGCTTGTCATGTGCTCCAGAGTGGTCTCCTGCATACCTTAGACGAGGCTGTTCTCTCTCCAGCACACCGACACAAAGTGCTGGTGTAGGTGTTCATACCAAGTTATGCCTTTAAAGTATGCTGATCTTTTTTGCCTTCCTGCTGGTGCATCTTGAGGACTCTATGTTTTTTGAGGGATCGTTAGCCACCTATTGCTGTCTCAGAGCAGCCTCTCAGTAGTGCGGGTGTGGTTTTGGGATTCACAGGTTCTAATTTCCATACTTCTCAGAGTAGTGGGGCGGGTGCAGGCATCCAGTGGTGTCGAGATGGAGCTATTGTGTTTCCTGATGCGAAGGAAGCCGATTTGAAAGAACTATTCATACAGTACTCCTACCAAATGGGCATGGATATCAAGTACCTATACATTTTCTTGTGAGAGTTTCGTGTTAAATTTATTCTCTGCAGAAACATGTGTAGCTGACAATAATTCTAAGATAGACGACATTCCTGTGGTGGAGGAAATTTAAATTTCTATTGACACGTCACTTTATTGACATTTCACTCTCCATTGAATAGAATGAGTTTGCCAGCATCAGTTGCTGGTGGCTCGTGTTCCCAGCGCCTGCACTGTGTTTCAATTTTCCCAGTGCTATGGCAAGTAGCACTGGTAAGAAATCTACAACTGACCTCATTTCTGTGTAAGTAAAATTTTACTCACAAAGCTCGCCAACTTTTCCGTCAGTTGCTGGCGGACTCATGTTCCCGACACGTGCACGGCGGCGACGCGGTCATGTTCGTGCTGCTGATGGTGCAGTACCGCTCCCACGAGATGGTCAACCCCTACACCGTCCAGCTCTCCCTGCTCGACAATGAGCTCGTGCTCAACGGATACGGACAGGTCCGCTGGAACTTGTGTGACCTCGGGGGGGGAGTGTTGATCTTTGCAGGTCTTTTGTGGATGTGTTTTCTTGTTGGTCTCATTTTGATGTGGCTTTTATCTTGGTGATTTTATTTCGACATAACTTCTGTTGTCGGTCGCACCTTGACATGATTGTAGTACTGCTCAAGATTTGCTGAACAGAACTCCTGCTGCCAGAAATAAAATTCTCTAAAATAGTATCACTCGTAGAGAAGTGACTCTGCTTTAGTACATTTTGACTGCAAATAAACCTGTTAGCTGACGAGCCGTCGCACTGCAGGTGATCCGGTCGTGGCTGAGCGCCTTCAACCGCAAGTTCGCCGCCAGCATGGTGGAGGCTCAGTCCTCCGGCTGGCTGGCCTCCATCACGTCCATGGTGGGCGGACTCTTCGTGTCCGACGAGCATACCAACCGCACCCACCAGATCAAGTGAGCCGCTCTCTTCGCCGCCCAGTCTAACATTTCCGCCGCCCCTTCCATGAATGGTTATAACACTTGCTAAAAATACTTGGATGGAGAAATAATAGGTAATTATAGATGCTCGGGTAAAGAAGCTGGACTGGTCATGGTATTGCTTGCTCGAGATCTGGGTTTCACTGCCAGAGATGTGTCCTCCTCTTGGGCTTCTAAACTAGGCTTTATGAAATATGACAGGGTTGGGACGATTGATGACTGCTTGCACAGATCGGACAATTTTGGGAGATAAAATATCATAGAAACTGAGCAGCATGCGAGATGTTCAGATAGTGAAATGAGTTTTTTTATCAAATTGAGTATAAATGGACCTCTCTTACGCTGAAGTAATCAGTGGGTAGAGAGTGCGAGGATACAGTGATATTTTCTTGAGGGTGCTGGCACAAAAAAGTTGGGCACCACTGCTTTAGATGGCCAGCTGCAGTAAGTAATGCGCACCCAAGTGTCCACTAGTGAGGGGGAAATTTCCGCGTGTCACTACGTGTGTATTAGGCCGCCTTGGATTAACTCAAATATTCAAGTTGATTTTGAGGTGAGAGACCTTCAACTTCCGCACTTGTTAGGTTCTTTATCATTAGCGCATAATTAACTCCGGCTAAGCCTTCGGGACTTTTATTCTTCGTGCCCATTTTACTTCTTTCTATTTTCATACTTTCTTCATTGATGATTCGTTATTTTTTCATCCTCTTCCTTCTTAACTTGCTGTTTCTATGCACAGGGGATCTTGTGTGGGCACACACCTTGTGCATAGATTCCCCGTTCTTCAAAGTCCATACTTAATAGTTCCTTCTCTTTCGGTGCGAAATAGTCTGGGTTACTGAAGCCCTGCTCGCCTTATTACTACTAATGCTACTGCTAATAACATAAAATTGAAGATGCTCAGTTCCTGGTCCATAGGGTTAGCTCTGGTAATGTTATTATTGTTTCTTTTGAATCTTCCTGCTCTAGTTTCGCAGTCTAAATAGTGGCAGTGAGAATGCTGGCCCATCGCACAGGACTGACTAGAAGAGTCCTGCATAATTTAGTTTAAAAGTTAATATTTGTTAACTTTCACATTACCTCTTGAATGACGGACACTCTTGAAGCAACCTGTAGCTACTGCATTTGTGAAATTGAGTGTTTTCCTTTTCTTCCTTTTCCTTACAGTGTATTCCTTTTCTTCCCATCTCTTACAGCTCAATTTTTTTAAATAAGTGGCTTTCTATGACAGAGCAAACGACGCTTACCTGCTGGGCTTGTTTGAGGCGGTGCACCTCAACCGAAACTTCATCACGGCGCTGACGACGGCAGCTACAGAAGCCTCAGGTCCCCCTTCTCCTGCAGTGTCAACGCAGTCCCTGCAGGGCCTGCCGCATGTACCCCACAGCCCCGCCTGTAGCGCCCCTGCAGACTCCTGCAGCAGTGCACCCTCGTCAGTACTAGCCTCGCCCACGACCCCCGTGTCCCAGTGCGGCCCCAACACCAACTGCCTCAACATTGCGCAGGCCAACTCCGCTGCTGAAGTTGCTGCTCCTCAGCACACGCCCAGCCAAATCACCGCGAATGTCAATAACAACAATACCTTCAATACCAGTCTTGCTCAAGATTATCAAGAAGAGCTTCAGTTGTACGAGCAACAGCAGCAGCAGCAACAACAACTCGAAGCTAATGTACAGCCTACGAATCTGATGGTCACCTTCTTAGAATATTGGTATGTATTTCTTGGGGGCTGTCATTTCTTTCTTTGGCGTAGTTAGCCTCCCTGTATCAAATAAAAATCTATTTTTTACATTCCATACCACGGGTAACTTCGAGTTCCATCGAGACTGTTTATGGTATTTCATGACCCACACGCATCCTCCATTTATTTTGGCATTTAGTGCATATTGATTGCTCAACAAAACATGCCAGTGTCCACCCGTATTTTACTTTCACCGTCGATGTAATTTAAACCTTAACCTACCTCCTTCATGCTGTTTTCTTATTTCTTATTTGTACTATTTCACTTTTCATTCTTATGGCTTTGCAAAGTACTCATTCGATGTAAAATATATACTTGTACGCTACATGTGTATAGCTAAAAATATTCGTTGAATTTCCACATTCCTCGTATTGTAACCCTCCAATTTATTGTAATATATTGTGTTATTCTACTCATGTTATTGGTGTTGGGCATAATGCTCTCATTCATTGTTGTAACGCTCCCATTGATTTTGTCATCAGCTCAATAGTGATGCAGGACACCAAGACCGAGGAGTGTCACCACAACGTGCAGCTGTGCTTCATCATCCTGACCTGCATCAGTGAGGACCAGTACAGCAATCTGCTGCTGCACGACGCTAACCTCGTCTTCTCCGTGGAGCTCCACCGCCTCCCCATGAGGCATCGCAAGCTGGCCCCCGGACACGGGGCTGTACACCGAGCCAGACCCCTCGCATGCGCCGTCTTAGGTTAGGTTAGGTTAGTTAGTTTTGTCCAGCCTATGCCGGGGGGACTGGCGTTTCCTGGGAGACACAGTTAGGTTACCTCAGCTTCAGCTATGCTCTCGGGACTTCTATCTTTTGCACCCACTTGACTTGTTTCCCCGTTCATGCCGTCATCGCTGATTATTCTTTATTTTTTCTTCCTTTTCCTCCTTAACTTACTGTTTTTATGCCCTGGGAATCCTGCGAGGGAACACACCTGCGCGTAAATTCCACATTTACCACAGTCAATGCTAAGGAGTCCCTTCTTTTTGCTTTCTTGAAATTGCCTTTGATGTGGCAAGGGAACCTTGAACTAATTAGCAACATTAAAATAGTGCTAGTTGGTGTGTGTGGTGCACTGGTACTAGGTGGTGTGTGGGTGTGGTGGACTGGTACTAGGTGGTGTGTGGGTGTGGTGGACTGGTGCTAGGAGATGGGTATGTGTGTGTGTGTGGTGAAATGGTACTAGTGTCAGGTGCCATTAAAATGAAGAGTGACTGACAAACAGATGCTTTGTGAGCTAATGGGTACAATGCACGGATGTTTAGTAGATACCCGTACGACAATGGTAGCTCAGCTGCCGGTCGCTTCTGACACGTGGGTCGCAGTCTTGCCTCGGCTGGGCCTCGTAGATATGACATGCCGCTCTGACTTGCTACATTTCAGACCTGCTGCATTTCAGACCTGCTGCATTTCAGACCTGCTGGTGGAGTTCACCATGTCCCACATGCTGAAGAAGCTGCCCGTTGAGCTCTTCCTGCAGTGCGTGGGCATCGTGCACCGCCTCCTCTGTTACCAGAAGCGCAACGCCGTCAGGCTCCCCTACGCCTGGAAGGACCTGTGGACGGCCCTCATCTCCCTCACCAAGTTCATCGTTGCTAATGAAACTCAGCTCGTGAAGCGCCACAATATATTCCAGCTCGCTTACCAGGTGTGCCGTGTCTTGCAGGAGTTGTCTTATTTCTAGTGGACTAGGGTCGAGTTGCTGGCTTGCGTGAAGACGAAGTTCCTGAATGCGCTCATTTACTTGCCTGGTGAAGCGCTGGCAACTTTTAGTACTACAACTACTACTACTTGCCTGGTATACTCTATGCTGAAGGTGTTGTTTTGTCCATATCCGACTTGTGTTGCAGGTGTGTGTGCGCTAAGACTGGGCAATAAGACATTTGTACTATCTGTTGTAGATTAATGTTGAGTAGCACGTGATGATCAGGTACAGTACCGGCGAAAATTAGTTAACCATCGACACTCGTAGACAGCCGTTAGTGGTTTATTGTTTAGATGGAATGTGCAAGCGATGTAAGTGTGAGCCATTTTCTCAATTGGGTTCTGAATAACAGACTGTCATGAAACCCGGACTCGAATTGCAGGTCCTGGCATACGTGACGTTGAGAATGTATTTGAAAATTTTGACCCTTCCACTGTCCAGGCCGAATGGTGCTCGCTACAAGAGACAGAGAGGCTTGAACGTATGTTCTAGCCGGCCAAGGTTCAGTAGAGATTTTTCGCGTCATGTGTTAAGCATTCCATCATGACAGGCTTGTCAGCTTAAGTATTGTGCAAAATACATAAACAAAGACTGCTTAGAAAACTGAAAAGCTCCCACTGCTCTTTAAGCTTGCATTCGTAATGACATACAAGTACAGGCACAATACCAGAACGTGCAGCTATTTTTATATCTATCACGGTATATTCTCCCCTCAGTTTTCCCTATTTCTGAGAAAGAATGGGTAAGAACCCGTATAATTTTATCGAGACCTCAAATACTGGCCTACTAGACTTCGGTCGAACACTGCACCCTGGTCCAGAAGTGTGATCAGACACTGGGCTCTAAACCCCCCTTAACAATACACCCTAACAATACAAAACTCTAGCGCACCTTCTCACGGGCAGATTGTGAACATCTTCAACTTGTTCATCACGTACGGGGACACGTTCCTCTCGAGCCCGTCCTGCTACGACGAGCTCTACTACGAGGTGATGCGCATGCACGTCGTCTTCGAGAACCTGTACAGCCTGAGCCTGCGCTACGCACGGTCTGACGGCGACTACAAGGACTCGGCACACCGCCTCACCAACAGCCTGGCCAATGTTCGGTGAGTGTTCCGTGGGGCCTGAACCTGGGGTCCCCAACACTCCCGTGGTCAGAGTGTTCGTGCTGCTGTACTGTACGGAACAATAGTGATCTTTTACCGTCCATCTTGATTTAAGAATTCACTTTCGTGAGGTGCTGATCGTTTTTCGTTTAAGGCGAAATGCAGCCTTCTTGCATGTATACGTAAGCTGCAGCTAGGTTTCTATGCAAAGCTAAGTGCAGTGTTATTGCCAAAATGCATCGATCGGAGAGGGGTTAATGCATTTCGTGCGATGGGGCTACTTTACCCGAGAGTAAAATGACCCACCGGTGGGTCACATTGCAGGAAACGTGCTAATCCTTCTTCAGTTTAGTATTTCGTTACGATGCTCAGCCTTGCAAGTCGCAGAGTACCGCCGCAAGAATTGGAGTTGCACATCACTCTATTTCGAGTTGACCAAACTCTCTCTTCCTCTTTTTACCGGCAACCTCAACTATAGGGTGGCGCATAAGTAACGCACCCTTTTAAAAAATTAATAAAGAAAAAAAATAAAAGGTAAAGAGATTTGAATAATTGCAAACGATAGAGGAACTCTCGAAGTTTATTTACATGTCGTATCATGTCTACCGATACCCATTAATTTTTTAAAAGGGTGCGTTACCTATGCGCCACCCTGTATTTATTGCTGACGTGTAGGGCGATTAATTTCCTTGGCAACTTCTGAGCTTCGCAGCGAAGTTTGTGTCTTTAGGTGCATGATAGAAGATCCTGAGCTGCCAGCTACTTACCTGCTGCTCCTATATCTAATATTCTCTAGTATATGTTTATCTTTAGGAACAAATTATCTCTGTGATGATATAAGCGGTGGACTAGCTTCTAAATTGTGTGAAGTACGGCGCGATATAGTCCAAGCCACTGAAGCACTGGAAAATTTGTCCTACTACTCCTCCTACATTTGTCCTACTACTCCTACATTTGTCCTACTACTCCTCCTACATTTGTCCTACTACTCCTCCTACATTTCTCCTACTACTCCTCCTACTTGCAGGTCGATCATCGGGCACTTCTCCCCGGCGCTGGACCGCTACAGCCTCGACCACAACATCTCGGCGCTGACGGAGGCGCAGGTGCTGGAGGTGGTGCGCTCGAACTACGAGAGCCTCACCCTCAAGCTGCACGACAGCCTCGACACCTACACCAAGTACACCGCGCTGCCCCACCACAAGGCCCTTCACGCCAACATGGTCCGTCCCGAAGTTTTCTGTGCTTCGTGACTGGTATCATTTAGTCTTTGTTGCTGCTGGGTCATCCATGAGCTTTGATTCTATTTTATTGGGTGATAGGTCACGAGCATTGTGACTATTGTTACGGGTTACTGAGTTCATTTCTGCTTCATCGCTGCTGAGTAATGGGCAGTATTTCGACTTGCTCGGTGCTAAGTGGCAGGTACTAAGCAAAATTCCCCGACACTAATGCTGGATAATGAGCTTTAACTCCACTTTATCGTTACGAGGGAGGAATCTTCCTTGCAAGCATCACTGAAGGTTCATCTTGGCAGGTCCGGAACGTGATCAGCGAGCTGCGCCAGAGCCTGGACCTCTCCGGCCCTGACACGGCCAGCGTGTGTGACACGACGGCGCCCTCTGCTGCCCCCTGTGTGGTGGCGTCGTGAGCCTGCCGTCCGCCGCCTGGTGCGCGGTGTCGTGTGAGGCCCTTGTGGTGCACACATCCACGTCAGCTGGTGCGCGGTGCCGTGTGAGGCCCTTGTGGTGCTCACGTCCACGTCGGCTGCTGCTGTAGACACTTGAAGCAGGGTTATTTAGAGGTGGCCTTGGTGAACACGTGATACAATGTGTGCAATTATCAGCGGATGATTTTATTGAATATAAGGTGTGATCAATAAATGGGTAGCTATTGGTAGGGTTGTGCAAGCCAAAATCAAAGTTATCGATGTTCAATTGATATAAACTTCAAACAAATTTTACCTTAATGATCGTTATCGATATCTTTGACTTCTTAGAGCCTGAATGAAGCAGGTATTAAAATAGAGCTTATTTTGGTGAAACTTTAATCGATGTACGATGGAGTGTTTAGTAAAGAACGTCAGTGTGTCTTCTTTCAAGTTTGTAAAGGTTACCGTGCTAAAAGTCTCATATTGAGTGCCCCAACTCCCCTATAGTAGCTCAAGGTGAGAACAGGAGTCCTGGGAGGTGTCTCCGAGCTACAGGTGTGACAGAACAAACGTTAATGTCGTTTTCCAAGTGGAGTTCATTCTCTCTGTGCCCCACAGCCGTTACTTGTGTGGTCCACTTCAGTCTCTAGTCTTCTCTGCTCTATAAAACCAGTTTCGAATTTTTAAACTGAACTAGTGGAGGCATGTCCTCTATCGGCCGTTTCTAACGAAGTGATATTTAGGGCTGTTACCTAGTTGAAATCTATAAGATCCTTTCATATATTTTCATAGTTTCATTGACAACAAAGTACGAGCTTTTTCATCTTCATTTTATTTATTAGGTACGTTGCCACTTGATGATTCTACCCTGTCCTCAAATGCCCAGTATTGTATTCATGTTTACTAGATAGAGATTCGACATGTCTTAAGCCTACTTCTGTTTCTGATTCTTACTCTCGCTTCTTATGTGAATATTTCCTTCTCTCTGTTGCATTTCTTTCTTCGATTTTACTGTAAAGTTCAACCTCTCATTAACGGACTAATTCGAGGGAGAGATTATCCATCGACGTGAATATTCTGCGCTATCGTGCCGGACATTCTGACAAATGGAATATCTATTCAGACCAGCAGATTTTGTCGGTTGCATCCGATGTCTGTTGGTGAACGGCTCAACGGCGCATCATTAGGTCCTGCTGCTCACAGTATGTATGAATGTATTTTCTCTTCATTGTACATGGCCTTGTGTTGCGGTCAAATGCGTTCCTGTGACCTTGGAGCCTCGGTTTCTCTTCCTTATGAGGTCTCCCCAGCTTTCCCTTGGTCCGTCTTGTCGGAGGTGCTCGTTGCGAGGTTTGTTTTGTCGTTACGTTCTTCATCTTCTCGTATTTCTCGTTCTCGATTCCTGAGCCATTCCTAAAACTTCAACTCGTTCGAAATTTCTCTAGTAAACTGAAAGTGATCTTCGAAAATTGAAGCTTACTCGATGTCCTTATTGTAAAGGCAAGTAAACATAATAATGCGAAGATTGAGGACGGCTCATCAGAATTAATATTTCTTAAAACTAACGCAACTGTTGAGCTTCGCTGCAGAGATCGCCTGAGGTGGCTGCGGTTGTAGGAGTTGAGGAAGAATAATATCAACAATAATGATAATAATTTATGCTCTTGGGGGTGGAGTACACACACTGCACAGCTTCCTCCAGCCCGACTGCCATCACGCGCTATTTATCCACTTCCATTTTCGTTGACCCTGGTGGAAACTCAATCATCAATTTCTTCTTTTTCATGTTCATTTTTGTTTGGAAGTGCAAGACACGCTCTGTTCCACCGCGTTGAAACGTCCCTTCAGTTACTGTCTTTGTAAAACCCTATGTTATGTCACTCTCCATGGGCCTGCCCGTGATTTCAAAAGTCGTGAAATAATGAGCTGCAGAGCCTGAGGGGATCGTGCTCCTGCTGGCTGATAGCCTCGTCTCTCTCGATTAGTCTCCGCTTTTCCGTAGCGTTTGTGTGAATTTCTTAGACGTGCAAAGCGCTCTTGAATGTCGTGATCGTCGCGTTGTCCGTTTGGGGGCAGGCTTTAATAATACTATTAAGTGATAGTAGATTGACAAACATGTATCTTACCTATGTTAACTATTGTTTACCAAGGACGTAAGTTGATTGTGTTGGTAGACTAGTTTTTATTAAAATATGTTATGATCTGTACAGAATTCTTTTTATATTATTCCATTCCCCTGGTCTTACTCCAGTTGGGTAAAGGGGAAACTTGGCATTCTACATCACACAGTTTCTACCTTTCTGTGTAGAGGTCGGGACAACTTTATCTTCTGTTGAGATACTCTAGTTTTTACTTCCTAATTTTAATTTTTTCTGAAAATTTCTCATGTTCTCGAATGTGCTCACTTTCAGGCTGGTCTGTCTTATTTAGAAGCATCTACCGCCCCCCCCCCTTTGGGTGCACCTACCCTCCCTTTTGGGGTCAAATCTTCCCTGTGTTTCCTCACCCACGCAGAAATCGCTCTCTTGTTGTGTTGACGACATTACTGTACGTAGCCGCTCAGGGGGCATAGGCTAGGCAAGAGGGTTAGGTTTGGCTACCGTTCGCTATGGGGACTGTTGACCCCAGGGGAGCAGTGGCAGGTTACTTCAGCTTTTGATAAACCTTCAAGACTTCTTTCATCCTAACTTCAGATCTTTCAATTTCCACACCTCTTCTTCATCTCTTTTTTGTCTTTTCTTCCTCTTGATTATTAACTTGTTGTTTCTATGCGCAGGGGATCCTGAGTGTGGGAACACCTTATGCGTAGATTCCCTTTTTCTACAGTCTATACTAATTGGTCCCTTCGCTTTCGGTACGACATATTCTGAAGCACTGAAGCGCTGTAATCTCTTCCACCACCACCACCACCAATACTACTTAATTAGACTCAAGTAACGCGAGTGACCAGGTTTGATCAAGGCTGAGCTACTAATGTCTTCAGGACTTAAGGGTTCAAGTGTGTGGCACATGGCAAGCCTGTGATAAAAATTGATGTCTTAACTGTTTTGGCATCTGACGTAATCTAAGAGATTTATGTATGGTAGACGTGTTGTTTGACCTTCCCGATGGAAGGAAAAGAATTGCTTAGTGTTATTCCCTCACAATTTGAGCAGCTGGTTCTCGACGAAATGGTTATTATGCATCTTATTATAATTTTACATTCATTTAGGTGTAAGTTTGTATTGATGTGCTAAGGATTACTTCCGTACAGTTTCTGTTGTTTCCAAGCATTGTGAGAGCTTTAGTTGTGAGCGTTAATTTAATTAACATATTCGTAGTTTGATGACTGCGATGAACGAGTTGTGAGTGACGCTGGTTGTATTATTGTCGTATGTCTTGCCTTATTTTCCTATAGTCATAGGTTGAAATTTAATCTGCCTTATTAACGGACAAAGAAAACTGACAATCTCTGATCGGCTTCGTGTATCCTAAAATATTCATTAACGCCTTAAGCGTTTCCAACTCGGACCGTAAATTCATCTCCCAGCCATGTACGAATATAAAGGGCATTATATCGCTTTTTTGTTTAATGTGGTGAAAGACTCTTTGGCATTAGTAGCTGCTGATCTCTGTGCTGAGTAATTTCGGTGAAAGGATTATGGATGAATGAGATTAATACTGCAGCCAAGAGAACGATGATTGTAAAGGCGCGTATGCTAAACAATTTTGCTTCCTAGTTGGGTGCCGGGATGCAGATATTGTAACTTGGTGTCGAGTACTCGATGAAATTGTCCGAGTCTATCTTCGTTCGTTCTTGCCACAGGTGTGATGCCTAACGATGGCTGTCTGTCCCACGCGCTCGTTGTTT
Source organism: Orchestia grillus (assembly GCA_014899125.1). Classification (NCBI taxonomy): domain Eukaryota; kingdom Metazoa; phylum Arthropoda; class Malacostraca; order Amphipoda; family Talitridae; genus Orchestia; species Orchestia grillus. The sequence continues at coordinate 31,391 of VOMN01101145.1, forward strand.
CTTGAAGAAATGCAATTGACATTTTAGTCCCTGGATTATTTCTTATTGATGCGAGTTGAGGAGTCGTGCGCGAGAAGACCGACCTTCAGATGTGAGGCCGTACAGGGGCGCTGGAGGACGATCGTTTCTCGTGAGAAAAATGGAAAAGTTTACACCGGCGACCAAAATGAATGAAAAGGTTCCATGATGTTAAGAGATATATTAAATCCGTCAGAACTCGCGAGTTTGTTACCCGAGTAACCATTCTGACCCAAACGAAGTCATGTGTGGTTGTGGCTTGCCACCTGTGGTTGTGGCTTGTCATGTGTGGCTGTGGCTTATCATGTGTGGTTGTGGCTTGCCATGTGTGGCTGTGGCTTGCCATGTGTGGCTGTGGCTTGCCATATGTGGTTGTGGCTTATCATGCGTGATTGTGGATTATCATGTGTGGCTGTGGCTTCCTTAGGATCTATCTCCAGTAATTAATTTTGAATTAAGAGTTACCGATTTTTTTAAGATTAATTTGCATATTTTATTCTTAATTGCTTCTCCGCTATGTTGTTTTGAGCAAGCTTTTGTTGAACCCGAGGGGGTGCCTCTTTGCTTGAAAATAAGTGATTTGAATTCTTCTCACGCTCCGTTAATCACGGCTTTGCTTTAATGAACTCTAATTAGTGCATTAGGTGTCGGTGATCACACCTGTCGTCGGCTGCTCGGCGGGCCAGGAGGAGGTTGGTTGATTTCTACTGTCGTACTTTTTTATATTGTAAAGATCGTTCCCTGTAATTAAAATTACGTGTAGATAGTGAAACTTTAGTGCATAAACGTTCGTTAAGGAGTAGAAAATGTCTGCAATCGTATACATATATCTAACTGTAAGTCGAGTTCGTGTGTTGAGTTTGTATCCTTGTATATAGGGTGTACATCCGTGTCAAGTATTCGTCATTTTTTCCGCTGATATCATTACTACTAGTACTACTTCTACTAGTACTGCTGCTTCTACTATTGCTGCTGCTACTACTACTACTACTACTACTACTACTACTACTACTATTTTGTTACGCAGGTGTGGCGCCCATGGCCAGCTAGATTTCGTGTGACACTTGTGCTGTTTTAATTTTGTGCGATATATGATGGTTATGTAAATATTACAGTACGAGGCTGTCATTGGGGGAAGAGGTCCTCGGTTCTGGCGCTTGGCAGGCTGACGAGGATGCAGGGTTTGCCTGGAGTCGCAGGATAGGCCATAGGCAATTGGGTTAGGTTTGTTTTGTCTAGCCCAGGGGTTGCCAACCTTTTACATACCAAGCGTCAATTTTATGTCACACGGTTTCAGATGCGCCATAAATCTCTTGTACTCACCCCCCATGGCTTAAGTCATGCATCATGAATAAGCTTAAGTTTTATCGCAAGGATGCATTGCGCCACTTCAAGTCATGCAATGCGCCACGTTTGGCGCATGCGCCATAGGATGGCCACCCTTGGTCTAGCCTATGGTGTGGGGAGTGGCATCCCCAGGGGACACTGCTAGGTTACCTAAGCTCTAGCTAGGCCCTCGGGACTTCTATCTTATGTGCCCACTTAGTTTCTTAACCATTTTCATACCTTCTTCGCTGATTGTTGTTTACCCTTTCTTGCTCCTCCTTCTCAACTTGCTGTTTCTTTGAGCAGGGAATCCTGCGTAGGAACTCACCTGTGCATACATTCTCCGCTCCCTGTAGTTCATGCTAAATAGTCTCTTCTTTTTTTTTGCTTTTTTGAGATGTACTGTTTTGCCTTTGATGTGGCCTGGGAGTCGCAACCTAATTAACTCTTTATGATAATTTGCTTGGAGTTGACCTCGTCTTTCTGAAATCTTGAGCGTGTGATTGCCAGGTTTGCTTAAGATTTAATTGCGTGTTTTCCACTGTCACGGCGGTGACGGAGCTTCTGAAGTGTTCAGGCAGCCACTTGTTAGGTGCATAGCTCGCACACAACTTTTGTGTCACTTCACAACAGTACATGTAGTCCATTTCAAATGCGTCTGAGGGTCTTCAGTTTTGTGCCTCACGGAGATTTGGAGCAGTTTTTATTGCTGTGGGCAAAAGCAACACCGCCTGAAACATCTGGATTTTTATTTTAAGCGAGTAATGAGTGAGGTTTGTTTCTTCTACACTGTCCACCCCCTTCCCCCTCCCCCCCAAGATGAGATGCAAGACGCCGGCATCACCCGATGTGCGTCAGGGCCGTCGCCGCCCGAAAATTCAACGCGGACGGCCAAGCTGAAGTGGGGCCACTCGAGCGCATCAATTGTTAAAATAGGGAGCAAAATTGGGAGCATTCGATACTTGTATGTGAGGGACTTCAGACATTGACTTCAGACGTTGACTTCAGACATTGACTTCAGACATTGACTTCAGACGTTGACTTCAGACATTGACTTCAGACGTTGACTTCAGACATTGACTTCATGTGAAGAGCCCTTAACCTACCCCAGTACCTGTTTAGTGTGCCCGCCTTCGCACCCGTTCAGCCGTTCTGAGATGTGCGCTCGCACAGGTGTAAGATCACGTGTGTTCCGGGTTTGTGACGGTCCCACGCTCTTACTTTGTACGATCGATTTCATGTCTGCGATTTTCGGTACTATTGTCAACGCAGACGCATGCTTGATGTGTATCCTCAGGTTTAGGTTATAATGAAAATTTACCTCTAGACTATCCTCGATGTATCGTTTTATTTTAATTATTTATCACGTTTGTCCATTTTACAGCACTGCAGTGAGGCACCTTGACCCTTCTAGAAGTGAAGCTTTCAATGTAATCTTAATCTCGCCATATTTTGCAGGATTCTGTGTATAAAACATTACTGAAGTGTGTTGTATTTGCAACATTCTCTGCTTTCGTGCGTTGCTTGCGTTGTGCGCTCGAACTTCTGCCTTAAAGTCACTTCTGCCTTAAAGTCATTTCTGCAAGTTTTTGGGCACTTTAAAACCGCTTGGTTAGCGGACAATCAGTCTCGCGTGCGCCTTTCTTGGTGACCAAATGAAAAAAAAATTCGTTTTCCTCTCCATCAAAAGTACATTAAAGGAGTATGGAGGCCAAAGAGTCGGGGGCTATTGGTTTATTGCTGGTCGCTTTCTTCCCTAAACTCGTTCCCCTTCCCGGAAATGGACCCTCATTCGAGGGTCTCCATGTACATTCATATTGTATTTAATATATTCTCTCAATTGAAAGGTCTCCTTATTTTCCTAACGCATCGGAACATGCGTAACCAAATATGGGCTTTTCGCCGCAAAATGTAAAATGTAGGCACAGAGGTGGGAATTTCCTATTTATGTTGACTTTTAGCAACAGTTTTAAGTAGGATTTGCAATCGAAATGCGGAGAAAATTTCAACCTTTGAGTAACGCCAATTCATTTTTTAAATTAGGTCTTGGACAGTTTAAATTTTGTCTTTCGTTGTAGGCAGAAAAAAGATGGAACATTTTCACTCTTAATTAAATAAGAGCTCCCGCATTCAAACATTGATGTAAAAACCGTGTACATTTGAGTAACAAAGGAAAACTATTCCCTTATAAGACACTCCTCCAGGTGCCCACTTCGCGTATCGCTGCGACGTGAGAGCGAGCCCTGCAGCAGCACCTTGCAGCAGGGGCAGCGTCAGCAGCAGGGGCAGCGTCAGCAGTAGGGGCAGCGTCAGCAGTAGGGGCAGCGTCAGCAGTAGGGGCAGCGTCAGCAGCAGGGGCAGCGTCAGCAGCAGGGGCAGCGTCAGCAGTAGGGGCAGCGTCAGCAGCAGGGGCGGCGTCAGCAGCAGGGGCAGCGTCAGCAGCAGGGGCGTCGCGTGAGAGGCGGCACTCTGCTGTCGCTGAGATTGAGTGGCCGAGATTCGCACGAGGGAGCTGGTGGAGCAGGCGCTTCAGCGAGCACCCTTGCATCTCCAGACGCACATCAAATCTCGTACCTAAGTGTGTAATAGTTTATTTTCAACGTACTTCAGCCTTCGAAAGTACAAATCTGGACGAATATTTCCAGACTAAATTGATAAGTGGAATCTTGCAGTGTCGCTCGCGTGAGTTTTGGAGCGACTCTCAGCTTCTCTTATGGAATAATTTAGCTGTTCGAGTCAAGAGATAATTCCGACATTCTCGTTAGAAAGTATTTCAGTAGGTAGGTATATACCGTTACAGAATAGTTCGGCCGATACAATTTCAGAATACTTCAACTTTTACGATGACGGAATAATACATCAGTTTTTATTAGTTAATTCAGTAGTCGCGCATAAAGAATAACTGAAATTATGCTGTTATTACTAAACCGACCAGATAATTTATCGTAAAATAAACGGCTGCGCAAGCTTTACAAACGTCCCGCATTGAGTGTGTCGAGGAGAAATGGGTTGCGGAGTATATTCTCTTTGATTCCGCTTCGCATTGCTTCATGTTGTCCAAATGCTGAATTTTATAGATTAAAATTTGACGCTGATTTCTCGCAGCTGGTGGAACGTAACATTTGAGGGCCCTTGCGGTAGCCAAGGCTGGAGGAGCTTTCATTTCCCTCGAAAGTCGAAACTGTGACCTGAACTTCCACAGCCTTGTTAGACCACTCGAGTGCTGGAGTGGAGCACCTAGGAAATGAAGACGCCTTCAATGGGCTCTGGTTTAAAAATGGAGTCTTACTGTTCTCACACTGTCACGTTGCTTAAATGCACTTTAAGAGGATTTAATATGATCTTAGTAAAATAAAGAATTTTATAACACGTTCTCATCAGTTCTTAACAATTAAGCCATTTGAACTACTATTTCAGAAGAAACATCACTCTGGCAGAAAGTTATGAACGGTATTAAAAGCAACTTAGACTCTTACGATAGAATAAGTCTCAAAAAACATTCATCCATCCGGCCAGTTAGTTCTGAAGCTGCACAATGCAGTGCTTTAGTTGGCCGTCGCTTCGTTTTCTAATTCAGAGAAACGATCGATCAACGTTTGGGTCTGATGGCGGCAGCGCGAGCGCGCATTTCTTCGGCGTGCGGATGAAATATTCGGTAAATCATTTACAACTTCTTTCATGCATTCAACGCACCGTTATTCCTCGTGAAACTAATTTTAAAGTAAGCCTGTAGCCTCTTATTGACCGTGCTCATTATTTGTCCTTTCGAATCTTGAGACGCCTTGTACGTTTCTTCATGTGCGTCCTATACACACGTACAGGAGAGATACAAGCGATCAGTGTGCGCTGAGCTCTGGTGCGAGAGGTTGTGTAACTCTACGGAGACCCGCCACCACGTTTGATTACCTGCATTCAAGAGGCCACCATGGAGGTGAGGTCCCTTTACATTAATACCCTCTCGTCTCAATGTAGATAAAGTCTACAGAGCGGCCCTCGCTATACCTTAGAGCGGGGACGTGGGGAAGTGAATCTTATTGAGCAGAACTACGAATGAATCTCAACGAAAGGCTTCCTTCTCGAGCGCGGCAGTCAATCAACAATATGGTCGTGCCTGAAGGAAATATGGTCATGCCTGAAGGAAATGTGGTCGTGCTTGAAGGAAATGTGGTTATGCCTGAAGGAAATGTCGTCGTGCCTGAAGGAAATATGGTTATGCGTGAAGGAAATGGGGTCGTGCCTGAAGGAGATGTGGTCGTGCCTGAAGGAAATGTGGTTGTGCCTGAAGGAAATGTGGTCATGCTTGAAGGAAATATGGTTGTGCTTGAAGGAAATATGGTCATGCCTGAAGGAAATATGGTCATGCCTGAAACAAATACCCTATCAGGGGTCATCGGATAGGCCATAGACCATAGGGTTAGGTTAGTTAGGCGTGTCTATCTTATGCTATGTGGACTAGCATACCCAGGAAACACCGTTAGGTTACCTCAGCTTTAGCTAGGCTTTCGGGACTTCTATCTTTCGTACCCAGTTTCCTTGTTTACATTTTCACGTCTTCTTCGCTGATAATTCGTTATCTTGTCTTCCTCTTTCTCCTCAACTTGCTGTTTCTATGCCCAGGAGATCTCGTATGGGAACACACCATGTGCATAGATTCTCGGTTCTCCAAAGTCCATACTAAATGGTTCCTTCTCTTTTGGTGCGAAATGGTCTGAGCTACTAAAGTGCTGTTATATTTTTTTACTACTACTTATAATACTACTGAAAGAAGTATAGTCAGGCCAGAAGAAAAGCAACACATAGACGAGAGCGGCCATTATGCTTCAAGCATTTGCCATGTATGTAATTAGTAGCGGGGTTTTATTTATTCACGTAGAGGCTCTCACTCTTTAGACAGAATTAAGAAGCTTATAATTCCCCTAGGCACGTACGACTGCTTCTTGGTTTAACGTAAAAGGTATGGAAGCCTGTGACGGGAAGCTGCTGGACAATTCAACTCCTGAAAACGATACACTGTGCTCTCTGTGATTCAAGTCAGTATCGTAGTTTTGAAGTGCGACATACTGCAGCTGCATAACATTGAGATTGTCATTATGACATCATCACGAGCCATGAAAGCCTCCGCTTGAGTATGAGGGAGGACAGACGGACTTGCTGGCGGGTAAACTCAGGGTTACAAAAACTTCCATTAATCCACGGAACCTGTAGTTGAGTGAATAAAAATTCATGCGTGGGGTACATTTGTCTCTGCAGGATCATCAACTCATTCTTAAATTGAACTGTTATTTTCATTCAAATGAAGCCGAGCCAAAGCAAGGTTTGGAGTTAAAGTAAGAATTAGAACTATCGAATTATGAAATATTTAAAATTCTTTAAAGACCGCAACCGCCGACCAACTTCAGCCGGTATTTTTAAATCCACGTCTGAAATACGCGTAAGAAATGAAATTTACAAATGCGTCATCAATTTCTCCAATTTGATTTTCTATCGGAAGAGAAGAGGACGTCCATGAGTGGCAATTTTCTCACGAGGAACTCAAATCATTTCATTGTTCGTACGACACCACGCACACTTCTCACGGCAAACGCTAGAGGACACAAAATCCGTTGAGATTTCCACGCACCACCACTCAAAGACGAATGATCAATGCTTCATTCTCGATAATTATTAATAAGCTCAATTCTTTTTCCCATTTCATGAAGCTATCTCAGTATTGTAATTTTCGAATTTTATCAGAAAATCTTTCGGTGTTGTCGGTTAATGTTAACCTGAACGTGCCGCCATTTCACGCTGAGCGATAGGCCAGTGAATAAAGAATCACAACTGAAAGTTTCAACGTGACGTGACGTCCATACTTATTTCTAGGGTTGTAGTCTTGATTATTGAAAAACGGACTTGTACCATGCTTCACATAAGACTGATTCTTGAATAAATTACTTTTCTTCCTTCTTCTTAGTGTGAGCTAAGGCAACTTTACGTATACGGCAACAGCCTATTTCGCTGAGTCTGAAATGACACGAAAGTCCCAAATGACACGAAAGCACCGTGTGTTAAGTTTACTCTTACTGAACCGGCTCGATATACCGGGCAAATCTATTTTAAAAAAGAGTTTTGAACATGTTATGAAAATTACCTCCTGAGCGAAGAAGTTTCCGAAATTGCGGCTTACTGTTTATTGATCTCCATCGCCAAAGTTTATTAACTCCCTAGAGTTGTGTCTAGTTTTCCCTTACAAGGGCGGTTCGTCTAAGAGTCTAAGAAGCGTATCTACAAATGCTATGGTCATGCCCAAATTCAATCTATATAATATTGGTCTAATTACCCATCATAACTATTGTAGTACTTGCCCAAACTGTTCAAAACTGTCGCCCATACTGTTCAACAATCGCCCAAACAATCAAAGTACCTATCAGCATGAAATTATAAAATCTAGATCTATCAGCATGAAAGCGGTATTATATTTACAAAAACAGCAAAAACGGACCTTCAACGCCTTTCCGCATTTTGTCTCCTAGAGGCGTTGAAGGACCGTTTTTTCTGTTTTGTGAATAGGATACCGCTTTCATGCTGATAGGTCCAGGTTTTTGTAAATAGGATACCGTTTTCATGCTGATAGGTCCAGGTTTTTAAAATTTCATTCCCCTGTTGACGAGTTGTGTTTAACCATTCAAACGCTTGGAACAAATGACTGAAGAATTTATTGAAAGCTATCCTCTTCAGAATGGAACCTGATTGTCATATATTCTACTCGATACGCCTGCTCTGTGTTAGGGCACTATTACCACTCGCAGTGCACCACTCTCTGCTGGCTGGCTAGCATGTACAGGTGGTCTTCGATACAGGACTTGTCTATTTTCGTAACTGTTTGATTTGTGGCGTTCGAAATTTTTGGCTCCAAGTATCAATATATTAATACGCTTATAACCATCTATGTTTGTATCTATGTGTGTTTCACCCTCCAACAATAAATTCAAAGATCATTGCGGCATCTATGCTACAGCTTGATCATCAACTTCCACTCTTAAATATTCTAACGGCGAATTATCGCGGGTCCTGCTAGCTAGTTGGAAATAAAAGCTCTTGGCGCAAGAACATACTTTTAAAATGCTTGCAACGAAGCTAAAATTTAGAACACAAATCAAATAGTGTGTAAATTATGTGCGACGTACATATTTAGAATATCACCTCGATTTGCAAGGTTTCTTTGGCGGGCTACGAGAGCAACAAAGAGCGACTACCACAGCGCTACGTTGAACGAGATTCTGTGCGAAAAATTGGTGTTGCAATAATAAAAACTCCCTCTTTTCAAAGCAGACCTTTCTATATTCATAATAGTTTGCGTTATAGCTGGTGAAACAGTAATGGTCAGTTGTTGTAATTGGAAGAGTCAGTATTTCTTCGCAGGCATCATCTAACACCGTACCTGTCCGCATTCAAACAGGTGAATTATAAATTACACCTCATGGAACGTACTCTACCATCAAAGCTATACATTTCCTCACCCAAAGCTTCCTATAAAATTGATTCGGGGCTTTGGACGGTTCCCAAATAAGGGCACGGATATCAAGCGACGATGAAATCTCGCCAACAGTCCCGTTTGGCTCAGCTTATATTCCAATACATCGCATTTACATCTCGTAGCCGACCTCTGCCACCACACCAGCACTCTTAAAACTCGTTGACGCCCCCAGCGACTGTGGGCTGGCGGGGGCTGGTGGCGTCTGACGTGACCGCCGCTCGGCTCCTCCCTGCGTGCGGGCACAGGATGTTAAAGCGAGGATTGATTGCTGAAAGCCGGCTTTATTGTGGTGAGTGTCTTGTTTACAGCTTTATTGTGGTGAGTGTCTTGTTTACAGCTTTATTGCGGTGAGTGTCTTGTTTGCAGCTTTATTGCGGTGAGTGTCTTGTTTGCACCTTTATTGCGGTGAGTGTCTTGTTTACAGCTTTTATTGTAGTATCATGTTCACAGTTTTATTACGGTGAATATCTTGGCTGTAGCTTCTATTGTGTACGGGTTTTATTCTGTTAGATCGTTTACGCTTTATATGTTCAAAGCTGCTCTGTTTTTCTATGATGTTTTTTTCCCAAACCCCTTTTTATACGTCCAGCAGGCAGGGAGTTTAACGTCTGCTGCTGGAAGTCCTGCTTCTGTGGGAGCTTTTCCAGGGGAAATTGCATTCTGTAAAATGGTTGTGACGTGTGAACAGCAATTCATTTCGTTCACGCCTGACTTTTGCAATCACGCGCTCTACTGAGGTAACATCGGTTGTTCTTTCGTGATGGAAGAAATATTCATTTGAATACTGAAAATAGCGACATTTTTTGCTGGTTTAATTATTAATTCTTAAATATATATTTTTTTATCCGCATCTTTTCGGTTAACTTTCGTTAATTCGTTAGTAGACTCTAGCAACAGCTTCCCGCGAACCGTCTTCGGCACGCAGAGTTCAGCCATTGCTTCGTTATACATTCCTGTTCGACCGCCGCCGTCTAAAATGCAAACAGAGCATCCCAGTTTAGTGCACACCGTCACTCGGTGCCACTACACTCGCTCCCCCAGTTCAAACAGGAACAAAATTTTACCTCCAGAACAAACCTCTGAATAAGGAACAAAATTTGACCTCCAGAACAAACCTCTGAATAAGGAACAAAATTCTACTTCTAGAACAAACCTCTGAGTAAAACCCAAGACCGCTGCGCAGAAAACTCCATTGATCTCATTTACTGAGCTTGAGCTCGAAGCCGTACGGTGGAGAGCACCCCTACGGCTTCAGGGGCCCCAGGGCAGCACCGGGTGGTCATGAAGGGCTTCTGCTGAGGGCGTCGCGGTTTGCAGGGGTGGGAGCACCTTCTGAAATCTCACAAGAATGCAGGGAAAAGAATAATGAAACTGATATGCGTGTCATATTTCCGCCCGACACTGAGGAGAGATTGTGTTCATCGATCAGTGTAAAAAGGCGTAACTGTCGACGATCGACGTACCTGTACTAAACACCAGGGCTGACTGAGTATTTGCATGAATGAAAGAAAAAGATAAGAATAATCATTTACGTGCGCCAGATTTCTGAGCAGAACTGAGAAACAGTCGTATTCATCTCCATAAAAAAATGAGATGTCACATGTGCATTGATGTTAATTTTTTTTTCTAGCGGTAAACTGTCGTACCCAATCGAGTTGGTTCCTTACATGCCGGGCCCCCCGAAACGTGCCCGAAGGTGAGGGGCAACAGTCGTGCACCCCCTCAGAGGGCACGTGTGGCGGGTGGTGGTGCTGCAGAGGCACCACCTGATGACTGGGAAATGACTTCGTTTGGACTGCTATGGAGTTGATATGAAGGGATTTTTGTGTTGTTTCTTGATTCTCCAATCCGACCACAAATTTTGCTCGGATGTTTTATTTACATTTTCGATAAAAAGAAATGCCAAAATAGCAATCATTCGTTTCATTGAGGTCGCTGTTGAACGCTGGAAACAAATGAGAAGACTTTTGCTGGAGAAAAGGATCATCGAACACTTAGGTGAACGTAGGCAGCGCAGGAATTTTAATGAAACCCTGACAAGTTATGGTTGAACTTACAGTCGTAGCTATGTAAGCTTTTTTAAACTTACAGTGGCAGCCATGCTACGACGCACAGGACGGCAAGGGCAGATTGGAGCATTAACGTCAATAACGACTTCGAGAGTGTAGTTGTGTTAGCGTCAACGGACCTCGTTCCAACTTACTGCACAACAATTGAGGTACCTCAGTATCCCCGACTTGTCGATCTCAGAGTGCGATTCCAAAAATTTGTACGGAGATCTAACTGTAGTTAAATCTCAGTTTCGGCCAAATAAGTGTTTCAAGTTTTTTAAACAATGTGTGATGCTTCCAACAGATATGGCATTAGTGGACCATTTCTCATCAGTTTTAGTCCGTTGATTCGAGTTCTCTTCCCCAGTTTTAATCCGTTGATGGGAGAGGCAACTATATTCAGACGACGAAAAACCTAAATGAAAGTGAGACTTCGAATGTACTCGTTTGGGACTGCAGGGAACGTAAAAGAAGAGTGAAAAACACATGCTTTTTTAAGAACGCTCTGAAAAAAAATAGTGCTTGGATGTTTCAACGAGAGAACGATTCAGTATTCACAGTAAACTGAGCAGCCGACGGCCTCAACTGCCCTCGTATGAATATTCTTGAGTAATTTCCTGATACCCTTAATTTAGCTTGCACTTTTCAATTTCCGTTCTGTGATTCTCTTTCCAGTAACTCAAGTCTTATTTTTTGCTGTAATCCTGAAAGGCTCTCTTTCGAAAATTACAAGAATTCATGTACGTATGTTATTTCAGCAATTGAATATCCGAAATGGTGGGTTGCCCACTATCCTCAAAAATATAGCACACTAGTCGCTGCACTAAAATTCACCATTAATTGAGTGTGGAGCTTTAACCTTTTGGGTTCGAGTCATCGTGACAAACGTTTCGAGTGTCTCACTGACGTCAGAACTGCACATCGCCTGTGGCCAAAGGGAGGTACAGATGCTAAAAATGAGGGAAAAGAGCTGCCTTTGGGTTGAACTTCCAGCACTGACTGGAGCAAAGTCCGGTGACCCACACGCTCACTGGTCAGACTTAGCTCTTTTGTTGACTGCAACTGGCTCGCAGATAAACCTCATATAACATTTCCTATCACAATGTATTAGGTTGGGTGTCTGTCAACAACTTGCACAATCTCAAAGCAAATAAAATAGCGAAGACAACAGGTCT